>OZ038496.1:9513034-9615534 GCA_964036315.1 Acanthosepion esculentum
TGCAATTAAGAGGTGGTTCCATTCATCTCAAAATCTCCAACCTCCCGATCAGTCTTGCTACCAGATATAGTTTATCGTCATAGAGAAGACTATTCCCCAAGTGAAGAAGATACTAGAGATGCGATTCTACAGAAGAATACCATGTATGAAACATGTGAGCAATTAGAGTGTTTTAAAGAAACATGTTTTAATGAAACATGTGAGTAATTAGGATGTTTTAACGAAAATGGAAAGGAAAAGATCGATTCTATTTCAACAAAAGACATTCGGGTAAAGGTAATAAAAAAAAGGGGGTTGAAAATTTAATACACATAAGACGTAGCAGTCTCTATTTCTGAGATGATGTATTATGCACACTATTTACAGTATTCGGAATATTGCCTTCATCTTTGTTGCCATATTTATCACAACGTTTCGGCCTTTCAGTATCTGTCTATATTTCAGAGATGAGGTATTATGTGCACAATTTACATTATTCAGACTATTGTCCTCATCTTTGTCGCCATATTTATTACAACGTTTCGGCTCTTCAGTAACTATCTATATTTCTGAGATGACGTATTATGTACATTATATATTATTATGACTATTGTCCTCATCTTTGTCGCCATATTTATGACAACGTTTCGGCCTTTCAGTATCTGTCTATATTTCCGAGATGAAGTATTATGTACACTATTTACATTATTCGGACTATTGTCCTCATCTTTGTTGCCATATGTATTACAACGTTTCTGCCTTTCAATATCTGTCTAAATGTCTGTGATGAGGTATTATGTACACTATTTACATCATTCGGACTATTGTCCTCATCTTTGTTGCCATATTTATTACAACGTTTCCGCCTTTCAGTATCTGTCTATATTACTGAGATTGATGTATTATGTACACTATTTACATTATTCAGACTATAGCCCTCATCTTTGTCCCCATATTTATTACAACGTTTCGGCCTTTCAGTATCTGTCTATATTTCTGACATGAGGTATTATGTACACTATTTACATTATTCGGACTATTGTCATCATCTTTGTAGTCATATTTATTACAACGTTTCGGCCGTTTTACGCTCCGGCCTTATTCAGGGAGTTGGAATGTTGAACAGAACCCTTTATTTCGCTTTTTAGGATAGACTGTTCTAGTTCTACGTGCCATGTCTAATGGATGTCAGTTATCAGTTATCTCCTGTTAATTCTTTTCTTCAAGTTCTCCACCGCCTTAATCAGGTATTGAACTAACACTCTTTGGGTCCTGTCACTGGATCTAAGTAACGCCTGTATCCACTTTATCCCATAAAGGTTTCATTTCAACATTCCAATCAACTGAAGAAGGCCGAAATGTTGTAATAAATATTGCAAAATAGATGAGTACAATAGTCCGAATAATGTAAATAGTGTACACATAAGACGTTTTGAAGATATGTGGGACTGGGAGAATCAGTAAATAACCTACTTAACAAGTTTTATGCTAATAAATCATACAGCCTGGCATGAGTATGAGAGTAAGGTGACAAACATTGCATAGAAAGCAGTAGAGAAACATGAACGACTCGGTCCTGAATTTCGCAGAACGTAGAAGAAGAATGGATCAAAAACTATTGACAACAACAGGACACTGGAGGCTTTGTGGTGAACAATAAATCTGTTTTTTTTTTTCTTTTCTTTTTTTCGAACGGAATTACTATCTCATAAACTCGATTAAAAATCAAGAAAATATCAGCTGGTCGAATCTGTGAAATAAGTAATTCATTGTATGCAATCCAGATTTCAATAGGTTTAGATAAAAAAAAAAAAGATGGCGCTTGTTCGAAAATAGCTGTTGTTTTGGCGCCATTTATCGCTTGAGCGGGAAAATTCGTTCCCTGTTTGGAGAAGCCGACGCACGACTCAGACACGGCACGAAATGACACATGAAAAGAAAGATCTAGACGGAACGGCCCGTGCGGAGTGAGAATACTAATGGAGTCCTTATTCATTGTCGTGCACAGCTGTTGATCAAGAAAGTGAATGTCCTCTCTGGCGACAAACAGGTTTAGGCTATTGAGTCTTTTCTTTCCCATTTGGTTGATATCTTTAGTTTAGCGCTCACACGGCGACTGGGAGCGAACCGTAATGAACATGACTTGACTAATTTTCTTTCATGTCTACGCACAGAAGACATAACACGGGCAGCTTTTATTTAGTTTCATTCTCGACAGATGAAAACGGGGTGGCTGGGGAAATGGTTCTTCAAACATATTTTTAGGCCTCTAGGTGAAAGTAAGCGGTTGTTCAAAATATTACTCGCATTCTGCCCCGCTCGAAAATCTGACATTTAATCCAGGGTGCTTGTAGTTAAAAACGGACATAGCCGGCATTACAATATAAAACTCGAGAAAGAGAGAAGAAAATTTCGATAGAAGCATTGTGTCAGAGCTAATATAAATCGTCCCTGTGAAAACGACAAACAATACGGGAAGTAGAAGGATGTATCAACCGTAAGAATTTATTAAAAAACAACAAAGATGGAGACCCTCGTTCAAAAAAGTGATAATATTACGAATAATCTATCTTAGGAAATCTGCAACAATAATTTTTTTTTAGTAAAAGTTACCAACAATACATTTTTTATGGTAAAATTTACCAACATTACGTTATTATATTAAAACGTCCAGCAGTATATTTTGTTGATTAAATTACCAACAATAGATTGTTATGGTAAAATTTACCAACATTAGATTTTTATATTGAAACGACCAACAGTATATATTATTGATTAAATTACCAACAGTACATATTTAGAGGTAAAATTTACCAACATTACATTTTTATATTGAAACGACCAACATTATATTTTGTTGATTAAATTACCAACAATACATTTTTACGGTAAAATTACCAACAATACACTTTTGTAGCAAAATGAGTAACAATACATTTTTATAGTTAAAGGACAAACAATACATTTTATAGCAAAATTACCAACACTATATTTTATAACAAATTGACCAACAATATATTTTTATAGCAAAATAATATTAAATACATTTAATAAAATAAAAGTACATTATAATGAAATGGAAGATATGACATAAATTGTCAAAAACAAAAACACACAGATAAACAATTTGCTCTGATAATCTCATTTCTTGTAAGGAGAAACATGTTTTTTATCTCCTCATCTGATTTTGTAAGACTATTGGTAAACAATACACTATATTTTCATCTCATCATTGCTCAGTTGGGTAACGCAACTGACGCAAAACGGTTTTAACCTGTTATATTTCTAGCTGAATCATTCAAAGGTGTTTTTTTATGCTCCTTACAACAAATGATGTTCAACATGGTTACACGTCTCATCTGAAAACCTGGCAAAAAAGAAACTAAATTAGTTTCCTGTTTTTTCAGATATTAAATATTTTATGATATGGACGATAAATCCCTTACTGTCAAACGATTTGAACAATTTTGCTGCGGTTTTGAAATAACACGGCCCCCCAAAAAAACAAGCGATAATTTTTTTACATTATTTTTTTTTAATATAACACGCTTTTCATATCTGACCTTTTGTGACCACCGAATTTATTGAAAGTGGCAAGTAAACGATTAAGTGACATCAATCAATTATGCCTTACAAAATGCCGAAACTCTACGTAATATGATTAAGTAAGAATTTAGCAAAGTAAAATAGAATTCAAACTACTTTTTTCCATATAGTATTTCCTCACACTTCGGTGTGGATTGGACCTATGCACTGTACATACTACTGGCTGCGTGTAACCGATCCACCAGACGGAGGGCGGACGCAGTCGTTAGCATCTAGAAGGCCTCCCAATAGCCAATAAACAGGGAAATTGTTTTCTTACTAATAGGAACAATGTTGACCGAGCTGTGCAATTCCAAATGTGGCACGTTACAAGATTCCTATAAAGAACAAACAAAAGCAAAATCACTGAAACAAAAGAAACACTTGATGTGAATTTTATTTAAGATACACATGAAGATATATCATTAAATATTTCCAATGACGTGAGTAGTTTTGCGCAGACGAAAAACAATAGAAACATTTTGTGTCTAGTCGTGACACTGAATGAATGATTATGTTATGTTATGTTATATATATATATATATATATATATATATATATACATATATATATACATATGTATATACATATGTATATACATATGTATATATATACATATACATATGTATATATATATACATATACATATGTATATATATATATATGTATATATATATATATATATATATATATATATATATATATATATATATACATATATATATATATATATGTAATTAATTTTATTTGTATATGAAAATTAACATTTTTTATTAAATATATTTGGACGGAACCTATCTCTAATTTTCATATGTACACTATATTTGTTTACATGGTTTAATTTTGCACGGTAGTCTTTGGATCATATATATATATATATATATATATATATATATATATATATATATATATATATATATATATATATATATATATATATATATATGTAAAACAGACCACTTTAAGGCTCGCATTGTAATATTTTACTTCACCAGAAACCTTTTAATGTACTCTGGATCATCAGACATCACTTTCAAAAGGTGAAAGGAAAAATTCAATGAAAATTTACACCTTTGACGGGTAGTATTAAGTTTATGTAATTTAACAGAGAAGATAGCGAGGAGTGGTGTGAGAGATATCGTTTTTTTTCTAGTATCCCCACATGTCGTTATAATTTTAATGTTCCGGGCTTTCCCTAATAACACCTCTCCACCTGAAGATAAACACTTACCACTCCCCTTAATCCCTACCTCGTGTATAGCGTCCAGTTGCAAACAGTGAAAATGTATAAACTCTGTATTTAGTGATACCGGCAATTTACGGTTTAGATTCCAATAACAATTCTTCCCGGCCAACTCCTGCTATATTCCATTTTCCTCATGAACTTCATTTCGCACCGGGGGTTAAAATCACATAAATAGCCTATTCCTCATATGCGGTGAAAGGATTTGTTTGATAAAAAATTATGATTGACTGCACATGTAAAAGAACGTATGTATATGTGAAATTTACATGGATGTGTTTACAATATACGATAGAGCAAGATCTCTAATATTACCTTCAAATATCACTCCATATTAACTTAAAAACTAAATTTTAAGTAAGAGAAATTACCAATCTAAAAATAGTCGCAAATTAAATTCATGAATAAAATTCAAACTGATAAAGATATCACCTTAATAATCAATTACAACTAGAAGTAAACTTATATTTGAAAATAAAATTTTAGTGTTTTAATGTAAATTCTATGAATATTTTTCTTATCGACTATTTCATATTAAATCCCCAAAATTGTTGTAATAAAACATATAATTAAATTCCTTATCGACTGTTTAAACATTCAAACTTATATCAAACATTATAATATTTATGAACTCCCAAAGTAAAGCAAAACAACAGCGCCTATTTCGAGCCTTTCATTCCAAAGAAAGTTAATGACACTTTCTCTCATAACTTCTTTCTCTCTTTTTCTCGTTATGGCTTTTTCTCCTCCCCCCTTCCATATCAATATATAACTTCCGTTAAGTTAACCGATTTAATGTGTCAATGTCTGAATTTCCTCAAACAATTTAAATTTGAAAGAATAGAAATGTTACATCTAACTTAGTCATGTCTCCCTACCCCCTCACTTCCTCACTTCGTTAATTTACATATGCTTAGTACTGCCAGTCAAAAATGTGTAAATTTCTTTTCATTTTTCGTTTCAACCTTTGGAAGTAAAGTCTGATGATCCGGGGTCCTTTAAAAGGTCTGTGGTAAAATAATTTATTACATGGAACCTTAAAGTGGTCTGTGTTTATTTAATATATATATATATATATATATATATATATATATATATATATATATATATATGTGTGTGTGTGTGTGTGTATTAAACAAAACACATGACTAAGAGCGCGTTGTTTTTGTTTAACGGTCAAAATAAAATGCTTTTTATTGAAAACAACGTTGGAAAATCTGTCATTCAGTTACATACAATTAGTAGAGACTGACACGTCTACACCGAAAAACAATACACGGTGGCAAAAGCCGCTGTTGGCCCCAGGGTGGCAGTATAGCCATAGACGCCGAAACTGTGTTATCTTTTCTCGTTGGCGGTTGATGAGACAGCGTTTCGCATCTGCTTTCCCACGTTGCATGTAGAATATATATATATATATATATATATATATATATATATATATATATATATATATATATATATATATATTACGTCGGAAATAATATCCTGTTGCATATGAAAATGGAGAATTCACATATACAAACATTTCGACTGTAACATCATCCCTTCTATTCTAGTGACAAAGAAGACCGACGCGAAAATTCCTACTGTAATATCTTCACTCCTTCCACCAGGAATGAGGAAGTAAAATGCAAAAACTCAGTCTGTAACACCTCCATTCGTTCCACCAAGAAGGAAGAAGAAAGATGCGAAAAATTCAGAATGTAACATAGTTACTCGTTTCACCAAGAATGAAGAAGTGAAATGCAAAAAGGTTCCGTTGCAACATATTTCCTCATTCAATGAAGAGTATATATATTAAAAGTTTGACAGAAAAATCTTCCTTCTTTCCTCCAGGAATGAATAAGTGAGAGCCAAACACATCGACTGTCACATCATCCCTCGCTCCTCCAAAAAACGAAGAAAAGTAATACGAACATTTCTGCTGCAAAATCTACCTTACTTCCTCCATGAATGGAGAGAGATTCGAAAACTTCGACTGTAACAGCTTCCCTCGTTCTTCTAAGAATGAAGAAGAGATATGCGAAAATTTTGACAGTAACATCTTTCCTACAAGAAAGAAGTAAAGAAATTCGAAAGGTCCAAAAGTAATATCTTCAGTCGTTCTTTCAAGAATGGAATGTTTGGTTGCAATATCCTCCCACGTTCCTGTAAGTAAAAAAGAGAGATACACGTGAGACGCTCGACTGTTAACTCATCCTTCCTCGTTCCATGAACAAAGAATAAAAATGGGAAAATGTTCGGCTGTAACATTTTCCTTCTTTCCTCCAAAAAGAAAGTAGAAATTTACAAAAACATTGTCTCTTGTTCTTCCTTGAATAATGATGATCTATGCTGGATATTCGACTGTAAAATCGCGCATCTTCCGAGAGAAAATGAACCTGCCATGTTTTATTTGGTCACATTTAGAACAATGCGAAAATAAAATCAATTCCAATAGAAATTTAAATTTTTCTTTGTTAATTAAAGTCAAGAAATGGCGTCTCCTTCCTCATTTCCCCCAAATTTTATGCTGTCAATAATTACATTCTGTTGTTATTTGTATTATTCACTTTGGTGTTGATTTTGTTTTTGTAATTATTCTCATTAATTCTTAATTAACTCTAAAATCTCCCGTTGCTTGGGTAAATTTCACCATACACAAAATTTGTCCATTTTTTCTGTCATCTCTAAAGTGGTTTATAGACTTTCGACTTGAAGAGAGGTCTTTTCTTTTCTTTAGCAGAATTGATAATAAGCTTTTATTCATTCTTCTGCGAAAAATGAAAGAAATAAAATAGAGAAATATATCAAGAAGAAAAAATAATGGCATTTTGTATAAGACAAAAATGGAAGCAAAAAAAAAATATTCTAAAGCGTTTTATTTTGAAATAAAATTAACTCCTTATGGTTCGGTAGCCTGGTATCCAGCATTTTCCAAAAAACGTTAGCGCAAATATTTGATTTTATTTAAGTGCAATGGACATGCATCAATTATGGAGCACACCACCAGACAAGAACTTTTGTTTATCGTTCTGAAACGCCATTTTGACGAAAGGATAATTGATTAACGAGATAGTGTTGTAGCTCTTACAACTGATTTCATTCTTTACATCTGTTGCTATTATTATTATTATTTTTTATTTCCATTGATTTCTGGTGTGTACACATTACTTTCCGGGTCCCTCCCAGTGACCTAAGGTTAGAAATGGCATCATGACATTTTGCACTGACAAAAAAAATATTACATAGTGTTGAGATGTTGAGTATTTCCACGTGAGTATATGGTAATAACGAACAAACACAGTCGTAGGGAAAAATACTGGTATATTCAGAGAGGTATTTACATCAGAGAGATTAGTAGTAGAACGAACGTAGGTTAGTAGTAACAATAAGTAATAGTAATAAAATCCAACGGTATCTTCCGGTCGAGAAACGGAAGTGTAACTGATCACTACAGAAGTCTCACTCTGCACCTCACTACACTGCTACACTCCTCCCAGTCTCTAGAACTACTGTTCTATTTATAATAATAGGATCAGTCTATTGTGGTTGTGAAGGTGGGTGCGCCCCAACACATAGATAAAGCCCTTCGTAAAGTGTGGGCTGTACTTGTCAGAACATTTTTTTTGTATCTCTTTGATGCATGGACTTCCAGGAATCTCTTCAATTAGTCTAGTGGAATCTTTTCCAACCAATCCAAGGGCTCCAACTACAACAGGAATTGTTGATGTTCCCATGTGCCATTTTGTGTATTTTGACAGCTTTTCGTATATCTTCAAAGATACATTGCAGTCTGCAGGGAGTGCCATATCAATAAGGAGGCACTTATTTTGTTTGTGGTCTTTAATAACAATGTCTGGGCGGTTAGCTTTGATTGTTCTGTCAGTGTGCATTGTGTAGTCCCATAGAATTGTAACAGGTCCTATCTCCGTAACCGGGTCTGGGTGGTGTTCGTACCAGTTTCTTTCAGTTTCCTTCCTTCTTCTTATTATTATTTCCATTGACTTCTGTTTTATACGCATTACCTTCCGGGTGCCAATCAGAGACCTTTGTTCTGAAATGGCTTCATGATATCTTCCACTGACCATTATTGTATAATAACTTAGATCACTCACATTTAATATATTATTATTATTATTATTATTATTATTATTATTATTATTATTATTATTATTATTGTTATTATTTCCTTTGATTTCTGTTACGCGTTATGCATATACGCAGTACCTTCCGGGTCCCAACCAGAGACCTAAGATCAGAAATTGGTTTCAGGGTGTTTACCACTGAACATTTTTGTAAAAATAAAATAAAATAATAGACAGCCTAAAATGACGATTATTTTGCATAAATAAAGCCCTTCATAAGGTATAAGCTGCTATTATTATTATTATTATTAGTAGTAGTAGTAGTAGTATTAATATTTCCTTTGATTTCTGGTTAAAACTCCTTTCTTTCTGAGTACCCAACAGAGACCTAAGTTCAGAAATGACATCATGAAATATTTCACTGAGCCTTTTCTGAAAACAACAAAGAAAAATCACACATATTTTACATAGATAATACCGTTCTAAGGAGTGGGCTGTACTTGTGACTACAGTTCTTTGTATTTCTTTGTTGTTATTATTATTGTTATTATCGTTAGCTTTTGTTTATTTAGTAAGCGATTGCTCCAATTCCCAACCAGAGATTCTAAGAGATAACTAAGTTTTCGCATAAGAAGATGCAAATATAAATAAAATTGAAATCTGTTAATCTCCACAGAGAACCATTTTTGCCTTCTATCAGTACGGCTAATGCTAACCTCCATGAGAGTCTTATTGGTCTCGCGTTTTCCACTAAAAAAGTGAAGTGCTTACAATGAATCATGTGTTAGGTCTGCCGCTACGAAGATTGTTTGGCTATGTCAAACAACTTCTCTGTGATCCACGCTCCTATATAAAAATGCGAACAACGAAAAGAACTATTTCTCTTTCTCATTCGTTTTATTAGGAGAGAGTGGTAGCAACTTGCGAGGAATGACGTCACAGGAAAGCATGTTGCACTTTGGCTCAGCGTCCCTCCACGGGTAGTCATAGCCGGTCGCTAACCTAGATGTGGGATGCGTATCGACGCTTCAGAGTTCTTGCGGCCTTCTGTTCCCTCCGTTTTGGAATTATATCCAAGACCTAGACAAAGGCAACCCATCCCTGTCAGTATACTACACCCATGAGGCAATCAGGTCAATCGCTGACCATTCTGTCCCTGGTCTTCTCTTTCTGTAACACAAGTTTCCTCGTCAGAATATAATTTCTACCATTCATCTGTGCAAGGAATATTACTGCCATGACTTGTATGGTGTCCCGGCTATATATTTCTAGAGTCTCAACAAAATCCAGAGAAGGGTTTGTAATGTTATTGGCCCTTACCTGGCATCTTCCGTCCTGCAGCATCCTGCCGCAAAGTTTGCGATCGGGAGATTTGGAGGTTTTGAGGAGCAGGAAACTACGTTTTAATTGCTGTGGTTCCCAGGTCCACCTTGACCTGAGGTAGTAGCATCTGTTAGGGACCCAGATTTGGGCAAATATGAACTAACACCATCCAAAACAAAAATCAACAGTACATTTTTATAATAAAATTATTAACAATTGAATTTTTAAACAAATCAAAATATAAAATCAATGGAACTAATACCAATAACATAAATAACAATGAATGAAACACTAAAAAATATAAAAACATATTTTTTTAGTAAAGTTACGAATACATTTTATGATCTACAAACCATATACCTAAAAAAAACAACTTGAAATTATAAAAGGTGTTGAAAGCATAAAATTTCGTACAAAACATATAGATTTCGGTATTTAATAACCCACATAGGTGTCGATAAGCCGTTAAACAAATTCAGCCAACGAACCAACCAGGCATCTTGGCTTCAGAGTCAATTTCCCATCACCGTGACGTGTCTCCATCTGTCTTTTCTAATAAATAATTTCATTATTTGTGTTATGCTCTTTCCGGCTTGGGACCTCGAAGCATCGATTTAAATGAGGCTTTATAAAATCAAAGAAGTGCAATAATATCAATGTCTGAGAAGTCTTCTAAGACTTCAAGGGCTAAACTGAGATCCGGATACGCACTGGTATGGCTAAACATGCATTCCAAAAGCTAAGCAGGGTATCAAGAAACAGAAAAGCTTCATTGGAAACGAAGAAAGGAGCGCTGAACTAACATGGGATATCTTGTCTCCTATATACCAGTGGATGGTGAACAATCTCCTCAAAGATAAAAAAGAGACTTGAATCAACAAAAATGTGGTTCTACAGAAAGATGCTGAACACACCATGGAGCGAACATGTAAGCAACAATGAGGTTTTAAAGAAAAATGGAAACGAAAAAGAAACTTATGCTTAACATCAGGAAGAGGAAGTTGAATTTTTGTTGTTCTTGAGGAAGTGGTACTTGGAAAATATGATATTCACAGAACAGATTGATGGAAGGGAAAGCAGCAACTAACATACTTGATGAACTTGGGCGAATTGGTGGTAGAAAAGATTTTGGGTTAAATAGACAAAATACAAAACTTATTAAGAGCTAAAAGCTTTTCTTTTCTTTCTGACTCTTCTCTCTATCACAAATCCAAAGACAACAATTACCTCGACTCTACCCCAGGGTATAAAGATATTAAAAAATAAATATTAAATCACAATTATATTCGAAAAAAAAATACAAAATAAACGGTCTGGCTGGTTTCAGATAATACCGATTTTAAGAAACAAAATGCATAAATATAATTTTTCTACCTCAGATGAATTGGAGAAAGGTGCTTGAAATGCAAACTGATAATAATAGACATATTTAATAAAGTATGCCGTCACTTACCATGAAGCAATATTATTGAATTAACATAGGCACCTATAATTTGCCAATGAATCTATTTATCTATCTGTACTTGGATTATTCATCGTTTTATGATAGATAGTGGAGTGGGTTCACGTTGCCTTCTCCACTGTGATTTTATTGAGACACAAATCACAGAGGTATAAATATGAGAAATTAACATTGTGCCATGTGCCTCTGAAAACACCTTGTTTTAGCAATTTGAATTAACAGTTTATTCTGAGACTACAAACCCAGAGAATGAGTTATTTTCAATATGCGCAAACACGTGACATACAATGGGAAAAGTGTACGTTTTCTGATGAATCCAAAATGCAACAGTTTGTTGTACATAAGTATCATTCCAGAAGGCCTCCAGGAATAAGATATGATAAAAAAATATGATGCAAACTATGAAAATGCCCTCCCAGCCAGATGAGTTTGGAACTGCTGGTTTATATTTCTTGGACTCAGGAACAGCCACAAATGACCAAAAGTATATGGAAGTGTTGCAGGGTAAACAAGGGATTGATGTGCGCGTACATGGTTGCAGCATATGAATGCAGGATGGGGCACCATGCCACAAGGCGAAGAAGGGAGTGAATGAACATCTTCGGAAGATCAAGATCACTATATTGGAATGGCCTGGTAAGAGCACTAACTTCAATCCTGAAGAATATATCTTGAATTACACGAAGAAAAAGGTTGCAGAAACACAGCCAATCAATGCTCTTCTGAAGACTATCTCGGATGTATTAAACACTGTCTCTGAAACATCATGGCTCAGTATACTAAGTTTACAGGATATGCTGAGACAATATTCCCAGAGAAATAATTAGTTGCAATATGTCCAAAGTGGAACCTTCTATTAAATGTCAAAAATTAAATCTTTTAAATAAAACAAAATAATGAGGAAAAATGTAATTGTGCTCATTGCACGGAGAGAAATCTATGCAAGATGGGGAAAGTATCCAGGCGTATGACTTTTTCCAATTCATCTATTTTAGGGCTGCCATTAATTTGATCCCCATATTCGTTCACTCCGTTTCCTATAATTCTCAGGGTAATAAACTCGCCGGTTAATAACACCAACTCTCCCCCTGAAGGGGCGGTACTTTGTGAAGGAGAAGTGTTTTCTAGGGCTTGAACAGTAAAAAAGTGAATATCAATTACAAATATTTAAAATATTATTATTTTATTTCCTTTGATTTCTGGTGTATACTCATTTCTTTCCGAGATCTAAGGTTAGAAATGGTATCATGATATTTTTCAGTGAGCAATTTTGAAAAATATAAATCACACATGTATTACATAAAGACTTTGGTAATGTGTGAGCTGGACTTGTTAGAAGTATTTTTTATTTATTTAAGGCATGGACTACCCGGATTCCGTTCAAACTTCCGTTAACAGATTTAATAGAAATGTTACATCTAACTCAATCACGTCTCTCTACCCCCTTCACTTCCTCACTTCGTTAATTTACTTATTACTGCCCGTCATAAATGTGTAAATTTCTTTTCATTTTTCGTTTCAACCTTTGGAAATAAAATCTGATGATCCGCTGTCTTTTAAAAGGGCTGTGGTGAAATAATTTATTATATGGAACCTTAAAGTTGTCTCTTTTTATTTTACACACACACACATATATATATATATATATATATATATATATATATATATATATATATATATATATATATATATATATATATATAATGAACTCTCCCGTTGGTTTCGACGTATGAGGATCTGACAGCTTAGTTGATTCAGTTATGAAATTTTGTGCGATAATCTTAAATGGCATTTAAGACCCGCTAGTGATTTCAAAAGGAGGCCACATATGGAGCAAGTGTGAGGATTGTGAGATGAGATCACTGTTAGATTGGCTGACCTTTTAGATCTTGCTCTCGCTTCTTGAAGAATATTCAGACAACCAGACTAAATATATATATATATATATATATATATATATATATATATATATATATATATATATATATATATATATATGAAGAAATATAGTCTTAAAGTGTGCTATATTTATGGGATAAAGTGCTCAATATCAGAGATAGAGCGTGTGTGAATATAAAAGTGGGCATGGAAATCAGCACTTAGAGGCGACAGTCTGTTTCATGCTAGTGCAATCGTCAGGCAACTCGCTCTCTCTCTCTCTCTCTCTCTCTCTCTCTCTATATATATATATATATATATATATATATATATATATATATATATATATATATATATATAATAAGAACAGTATGTATTCAAAGCTGGGAAGCTATATATATCTGGTAAAAAATCCGTGGGTAATTAATCCAAGTAGATTCTATCAATATAAAATATTACAACTAATCCACAAAAGAGACCATAATATAATTTTTATTATAGTGTATATAAGTGAATTACAAGTAATGATTATCCAAACAATTTACCTCATACAGATGATAATTTCGTCCATGGGAAAGTAGTTTTTTTTCCTGTGCTTATCTATGCGAATACATTTACTAATAGGAATAAAATCTCATGGTTCTTCACAGGAAATATGAAAGGCAAAGAAAGGGGAAACGAAATAGTAAAGAATAAACGGACCTCTCGTTTTATTCTTTACTATTTCTTTTATTATTTCATTATTATTTCGGGTCTTTGTAATCATGACAGAAGAAATTAATTAAGAAGATATAAATATTGAAAAGTAAGAATTGGCCTATATTAGAGGAAGAAGTTATATAGATATAGTAAGGGATATAAGGTGGTTGTGGTTCCTTATTACTTTTTCCTTCTTTCCTTCTTTTGCTATTCACATTTCTTGTGAAGAAACCTGAGATTTTATTCCTTTTAGTAAATGTATTTTTATTGATAAGTCCAGGGAAAAACTACTTTTCCATGGACGAAATGATCATCTGTATGAGGTAAATTATTTGGATCTCATTAATTGTAAATCATATATATATATATATATATATATATATATATATATATATATATATATATATATAGACCTGGTCAAAATCTTAAGACCGGATACAAAAGCATTAAAAATAATTAAAAAAATACAGTTACTTTAATCAAAATATATTTGTGAAATAATTACATTTATTTAGAAAATGTAGTTTACCAACAAACAAGTGAACAGTTTAAGGTTTTAATTGATCCATTTAAACAAAGACTGAAAAAAGGATTTTTGGGGGTTGGTTATAAAGATAAGTCCATGTAAATAAAAATAGCGAATACAGAACAAATAAGTCACAACGACAATTTAATTCTCAGTATATCTTTTATTTTGTATCTGGTCTAAAGATTTTAACTAGGTGTGTGTGTGTGTGTGTGTGTGTGTGTGCGTGTGTGTATATGTCTATATATATATATATATATATATATATATATATATATATATATATATATGTGTGTGTGTGTGTGTGTGTGTGTGTGTGCGTGTGTGTGTGTGTGTGCGTTACAATACGCTGGGTAAGTCATATCAATAAGCAGACAAGTTTATATCATCATCATCATTATATTATTATTATTACTATTATTGTTGTTTTTTTTGTTAACGTCAGGAATTAAGACGTTCTACTTTCCTATTTTATTAAAATTTATTAATAAGTTAATTGTTAATTTTTCAATTAAAATTTATGTCGGCATAAAAATGTAAAAATCTTTTATTGTGAATTATTTAATCTAATTCAAGCATTTTTCTATTTAAATGCATGATTCCATTGCCTCAGTCCTAATAAAGCTGTTTAACTTAGAGAACATTTTTTCTCCGTTATTTACTCAGCTTCATACTTTAGAACTCTTAAGTTCCAAAATACCGATGACAGCACGGATTCAGAAAAGTTTTACGAGACATTCTTTAAGAACAAAAATCGATTTTATAACGCGTAAAATTTCTCATTGGATGAAAGAATTATGATTCTTTGTTACCATGACACAAGAAATTAATGAGAATGAAGAAGATATAAATATTGAAAAGTATTCCCCGTGAACAGAGTTCACAAATTTTGCATGGTCAGCAAGAAAAGTGAGAGATGCAAAATATAGCGTATATGAAAAACAAAAAGGAAAAAAAAAAATTAATGATGTAATATAGTGTAAATCAATTGATTGATTTATGTATAAAAATAGCACATGTCCTCTTACTAAGAGCGGAAGTTAATCACCTGTCAACGGTTGTTAGGCTGGTGTACAAATAATGAGCTGAGATTTATTTGAAAGTCCAGTGCTACTAAATTTTGAAATCGATCTCATCTCTTAAGTAGTCCGAATTCCCCCTGCTTATTTAAAATGTAACCCCGAAATGTCGCAATAAAACAACACCGGGCTTTCAACCTTTCAGTCTGGCAACCTTGCCTCCTGGCTAGAAAGATGTACGTTACCTACTAAGGAAGAGTTTAGGATTTGTTTAGTATTTGATTGTAAAATCCAAATACCCATACCCATTTATTGTGCACTTTTTTTAAACAAATTTGTTTGGTTTTTTTAGCATTTTACCCCCCCCCCCCAAATAGAAAAAGCCACAAGATGAATGGGGTTTCTCAGTGTTAGAGAATATAAGAGAAACACTGTTAAGTAAAGAGTAATCTCTAAAAAACTGGAATAAAAACTGTATAGGACATCACTATTATTATAAATAAATAAAAAAAACAATAATATCTAAACCTTGTTTAAAATTAATTAAATAAAAATAAAAATAATAAAATTACTCCCAGCATGCAACAAAACTGTTCCTGATGGAAACACGGACATCCCGCCAAAAGACATTATATCCAACCTCTTAATCCAAGGACTGTCAGGAAAACAATACGTGTGTAATTTCTCTCCATGATATGACTTGTAATACTACGGAGTAAATTGCTCCATTTTATCAACAATAAAACAATTTTAACTATAAAATTGTAACTAAAAAATACTCATACCAATACACACAAAAATATAAATAAATTGTATAAAAGTAACATACAATTTACCACGTTTTTCCTGTTATTGTGTGCGTTTATTTTCCTGCTTTTATATTTGTTGACACAAGCCTAAATCCTTCTACCATGGTGTGCGTGGAAACCCCACAGGACGCAGAAGATAACGATTGACATTGCATTTAAATTTTTGAAGATCAAATTTGACCGGAAAGCAGGAAGCTGTAAGCAAAAAGAACAGGTATTAATGTCAAAGAAGATAACGATTGACATTATATTGAAATTTCAAATTTAATAGTCAAAAACTGGTTTATAAGTTGATATTTTTCGTTGATTTGTTTAACGTCCTATCAACTACTTATGGGTCATTTAATGCCGAAGTTTAATTATCTTGGGAATTTCGCGGTAATACAAACATGATGTTATTCTATTTTCACAATTGAATACATGGTAGTTGATACTCAGCTTTCGTGTATATACAAATGTGTCGGTATGATTATTAGAGACGGTGACTCTGCTATGCCTTTTTAAGTTCTATGTAGTTTGATTTAAGAAATTATTGGATATTATATAGATTAATGTCATGAAAGTTCGTGTTAGTTATTTGGCTTTGTTTAGCGGAATATCAACACCTATATGAGTTTTTTAATCGCAAAATCTTAATATTTTGAACACATTTTATGGCTTCACTAAATATTCTGAACGTAATTGTATGCATCCAACTGTAAATAAAATATATGAAATGTAATTCTGATTATGTATAATTAGTCTTTTTATATGTAAAATACATTGCTACAATATTTACTATTAAAATACATTTTTATATTTACATGGTGGTTTTTTTTTGGGGGGGGGTCGTTCATGGCGTGGTACCCATAGCCGGGACCCTAACAGATTCTACGACTCGGTGTCAGGATGGATATAGGAAAAATGCAATTAGAGTTTTTAGAATATAAATGAATGAGTATCATTTATTACCTTTATATATAAACAGAACTAATCCTTCAATAAATATTCACTTGTATCTTAATTAAATATTGATAAATTTGAAAGTTAAATTTTAACTTTCTCATTCTTCTTCTTCTTCTTTTATTCGCCCTGTTTAACTCTCTCTCTCTCTCTCTCTCTCTCTCTCTCTCTCTCTCTCTCTCTATACCCCCTCTATCTCTCTCTAATTTCCTGTCCTTCGTAGAGCTTAATATATTTTGTCTTTTTTTTTATTTCTCCTAAACCATGACCCATATTCCCTATACTCATGCTCGATAGGAAGGGAATGCGCTGTTTTCATCTGCTCCTCTTACCTTTAATTTGCCCTGTGAGTATCAGATTTTACAAGCTCTCTTTTCTTATTTTATGCCCTAGAAATCTCAAGTGCCTCATTCAGATTTTATTCATCAGTGTCCATTTTGCTTCTATTTTCTCTAAAATTTCGTCGATGCGCGCGACGTCATTTTCTCGTCATCCTTCAGCAGAATCACATTCCGTTGCTTCAAGAATCTTCGTCATCTGTGAGAAGATGAGCCAGCATCCACTGCCATATAGATGACTGATATTACGCAATAGTTCAATACATTTTAGTTGCCAAAATTATGCCAAATCATTTCAAAATAAGCCAAAAAGTTACGAGTAGAGAAATATAAAATTTGTTACAGTAGAATTCCTGAGAACCAGACTAAGAAGGGCTTCCTGGTATGAGGAATTTGTTACGAAGTCCGAATATGAGGGGTTATATTTAGATTAAAATAAAACAACTGAAATCAGGTTTGACGTTTATTTTCAATGTTTTATAGTAAATAAAATAAGCTAATGGTGAGTGAAATATAGCAGATTAGAAATAAATTATGTAATGTTAATGAAAATTCATTAAATTAAGCATGCCACGTATACAAAACAAATAATGTAACGAGGAATTTTTAATCGCTGTTGCATGATGATTCTTTCTCTTCTAATGTCATTCTCAACTTTTTCCGCATCTCGAGTTCTTTATTGCAATCGTCATAGCTGAATGCTGGCTTTATTCCCAAATACTGACAACATTTTCAATAGATTTTTTTTCAATTTCAGTCAAGGTTTCATCACAATCGTTTTTATTTTTATGTCGTTGTTTATTGTGACAGTGTGAACGCTGGAGAATAGTTTCTTTGGAAGATTTTATATCATACAATGTTGACTTTCCTATGTTGAACTCAGATATTAGTCACAATGTATTTTACCAGGGTCTAAACTGTTTAAAAATTCAACTTTTTGCGATAAATACTATGTTATTCGTTCCCTCTTATTCCCATCAACTTTTGAAACAATACATGTCATTAAGGTGAAATAAGCATAAGCAGTTGTCCAAAGTAAATTTCCTGAAAACCAGAGATTTCAATTCAGTTATATATGATCCAGTTAGTTCTAACATACCATGTCCGGATATGCGGAATTCCGGAGATGAGTGATTCCGGATATGAGCGATTATGAATGTAAGGGATTCCGGATATTATGGTTTCTACTGTAGTTTAGTTTTTTTCACCATTACGATAAGAATATTTCCTGTGCGAAACATGAGGAAGCTAACATTTAAATAATGGTAGGCGTACCGTTTATCACTTGGTTACAAAAGTAAACGAATTCTGTCTATATTTCTGAGATGAGGTATTATGTAAATTATTTACATTATTCGGACTATAGTTCCCAACTGTGTTGCCCCATTTATTACAACATTTCGGCCGTTGAACGCTCCGGCCTTCTTCAGGTGGTTGGAATGTCAAACTGAAACCTTTATTTCGCTCACTGGTGTAGACTGTTCTAGTTCCACGTGCCATGTTTAATGGATGTCAGTTATCAGTTATCTCCTGTTAATTCCCCTCACCAAGTTCTCAACCGCATTAACTGGGTTTGGAACACTCTTTCGGTCCTGTCACTGGATCTAACCAACCTTTAACCACTGGGCCATGTATCCTTGACATCCATATACATGGCACAGTGGATACAGGCGTTGGTTAGATCCAGTGTCAGGAACCAGTATAGCAGTGAAGAGTGGGCAATCTTCTCAAAGATGAAGAAGAGACTTGAAGCAACGGAAATGTCGTTCTACTGAAGAAAGTTGAGGGTACCATTGATTGAACGTTTGAGAAAGGACAAAGATTTAGAGAAAATGGCGTCAAAACAGAAACTAATATTTAACATCAGGAAAAAACAGATGAGGTTTCTAGGGCACATAATAATAAAAAGGGTCTTGGAAAATCTGATACTCTCAGGACAGGTTGAAGGCAAGAGGGACATAGGAAAAACAAGGCAAATTATATTTAGTGGACATGAGAAAATGAATGGCGGAACAGGGTTCTGGATAAATATCAGAAATAAACATTTATTACGAGCTACAAAGGACAGGAAATTGTGGAGAACCATGATCACTAATCCTTATTAGGAGACGGTACATAAAGTATAAAAAGGCAATAAAGCCACTAAAACTCAATCTTAAATTCGTAAAGTCGACGTAAAATAGGAAATATCATCAAAAGTGATACTAGGGAGATTTTTACAGAAAATTGATTGATTCATTCATTATGGCGTATCAATCCATTGCACATTATTCAAAGCCAGGAACTATTTTTAGGTATTAAGAATTCTTGTTTCTATAATAATAATTTAGTTATACAAGTCTTACTAATTAACCCATATGAGGGGGGAGAAGAGATGGATTCATTCCTTTCCCAAGAGTATTTGCCTGAGAGTGAATATAACGAAATGAAATAAAATGGTAGCTCTCTCATTTCTTAATTCTAGCCATTGACCATTACCCCACCCACACATCCAAGCTTACAGCACTTGGTATTGCCAAGCGGTCACCCATGTAGGTACTGACAATATTCGATGTTGCTTTCACCCGCTGACCGTACATAAGTCATGTTTCAACGCTATATGATCGTAAAACTTTATAGAAAAGGTACAGGGTAAACACGGCGTGGCGGTACGAAAGGGAATGAATCTGAGATGACAGGTCGGGAGTGATAACCTTATGAATTCTTCTTTGTCTTGTCAACAATCTCTAAATGCATAGCAGAAGCACTTGACAAGATACGGTATTAATACTCAAAACACGGACGAATGGTAATGATTTTGACACTTTGACGTTGTGTAATGGTTAGCAAGCTTGTCTCTCTATACAGTTTACGATTGAGTAGTGAGTTCTATCCTCACTGGGAGCTCCTCATTTTCGGCATTGTGCCACATCTAAGCTACGCTTCGAAAATCACCATTATTTGTCTCATAAATTGTTGCAATTGTTTCGGGATCTAAGTATAAGTGTCGTTTTTTGTTTCATTAAGACCTCCTCCTCTGTTCCCATTTTACGTCGGGACAGTCATACACGGATGGTCAGTAGGGTCGATTTTGGAACCGTGGGATTGCACTCGGTTTGAAAGTTGGGATTTGATAGGATAAATATTTTATTAACATAGTTACCGCTTTTTGAGGGAATGAATTTAAACTTAGTTTTAGGTTCAAAATCGTAGCGTTTCAATTTAATTCCGGTGGTCAGTGAAAGCCTTATATCACTGCCTTTTAAAATGTATAATTTACTGAAGCTTTACAACTTGTATATGAACAAGATGCATGCCACAAGCACATTATTACTAAATCATTGTGCCATCAAATATGACCTTCATTTACTTCAAAGGGAAATTATACTGAACAAATTAGCGATATTATGATGTAATATGTTATACGTTGCAGTAGTGTTAGTGTGATTTTCACTAAAAATGCAAATTCGAAACATTTTATCTTATAATTTGTTCCCAACAGTATTATAGTTTATACTCACTTTTATCTATTTTTTGTTTTGATTAATTACGAGCTTAAAAGCCGCTCTGTTCATCTGCGTTTAAGCGAGCTTCTGCGGTGGTCTCTTGATTATCATATTAGCAAGGGAAAAATAAATGCGATAGGCAACAATAAACTACAGAAGAACTCAAAATTGATCGCTGCATTTAAGTATTGCATTAATATTTAAGCGTACCTTTTTAATATAAAGAAAATTTCGAAAACTTTGATCAAGACAAGCGCGAACAGAACGAACAAAATGTGACGTTGCACAATTCTAGTGGGAAAAAATCCCTGCTCGTTTGATTTATAGGGTGTGTTATCAATAGCATTTGTAAGAAAGCATTTGCTGTTACCGTTGAAGTTGTAAAGAAATATGGACTAGTTACAACCTGTGACTTCTGGTTATTCTTTTTTTGATCCCTCTTCCTGTTATGACCTCCTCATTCAGTTTTCCTCTCTACTGTTCCCTCTTTTTAAACGTATTCCCCGTTCTCTTGATGGCTCTTGAATGGTCTTTGAAGATGGAAGCTAGAGTATGATTGTTGGTACCATTACTGAAGGTCTGAAGGATCTTTTTCCCCTCTCACTATTGCTCATTAGGTCTGACGTGAAACGATTTGAACCTATTCACTTTTTACCTGAATAACTCAGAGTTTTTTCATTGATTCTTACGACTAATGGTATCAAGATTGCTAAACGTCTTATCTGAAAACCAGGAAAAATAGAAACTGAATTTAGTTTAGTGTTTTTTTTTTTTGTTTTTTTTTTAGATATTAAACATTTTGAGGGATAGGCAATTATGTTATTACACGGTTTGGATAATGTTTCTGTTAGACCTGATATATGCATGTATTATGTTAACACTACTCCTTGAGTCCTTCGATGTTTCTAACTGTTTTCTATACATGTGAATCTTTATCCTACCCCATAACCAAAAGTTACAGGGTATCAGATCAGGGGAATGTGGTGGCCACGCCAACGGTCCTCCGCGACCTATCCAACGATTTGACAAAGTTTGATCGAGACAAACGCGAACAGTAGGGGCAAAATGAGGCGTTGCATCACCCTGTTGGGAAAAAAATCCTGCACGTCTGATTTATAGGGTGTGTTATCAATAGCATTTGTAAGCAAGCATTTGTAGTCACCGTTGAAGTTAAAAAGAAATATGGACCAATTACAACCTGTGACTTCTGGTTATGTGGTATGATAATGGATCACGTCTATAGCAAAAAAGTTAGAGATATCAAAGAACACAAAGAGAGAATAAAAGATGTAATATCAAACATTCCTCGTGAAATGTCTGTCAAGGCAGTTAATTGTACTGTTGGTCGCTGGTTTTTGTGTGTTAAGTGGTCTCCCCTTTTCACACAAACGGACTCACCCATGGTATACATATAATACTAGCAGTGAATACCCGGACAGTCAGTGAAGGAGTCGAGACGGAATGACAGATGAGTAGTAGAGTTGAGTAGTAGTAGAGTAAGTCACACACAGAGACGGCGGCAAGCGTCACAGTTAGCGAGCACGTAGACTCAGTAAGGAGTCATACCGCGATTCTTCAATACCAAGTCTGTATATATATATTAGTGCTACTAATCCTCATTCCTGGATCTACTAACCCATATTACCACTTTGTATTATTATGTTAATACATTTATTTTCCTTGTCCATTCCTGGCGTTTGTTATTCGTTGATATCGGATTTCATCCCGGAATCCACAACATTGTGTATCAATCGTGCTGGTGGACAGGTAGAGACTGTTCATTAAACTCTGAATAAATGATTCCTTTCATACAAATGTTAACACATAGTAGCAAAACCAACCACATTGTCTCTGTATTCCATTGGTGAGAAGTGAGTCCCACCCGAGAAGCTTCATACTGCGAACCACTGCCCTGTAGAACCGGCTCCCAAGAGGATGTTTGCTCGATCACTTTAATTTTAACCTGTTCAATGCTAATGGGTTAATCGCTATCTTCTTCACCTATACACACAAATGACCTCCTAACGTTCTTGCTGTGAAGGTTTGCCTCAGCGATGCCAGAGAATGGTCTTCATTCGAGCACTTTCCATGGTAGTAGCGGCAGAGCAGCAAGAGTCTTGCCACATCTTGCCATAACAAGAAGTTACAGAGTGTCAAATCAGGGGAGTGTGTTGGCTGTGCCAACAGTCCGCCGCCACCTATCCAACGATTTGTAAAACTTCGATCGAGACAAGTGCTAACAGTACGTGTCAAACGAGGTGGTGCACCATCCTGTTGGAAAAATCCGGCTTGTAGGAGTATGTTATCAATGACAAATCTAGCAGAAAGCATTTGCAGTCACCGTTGGTGTTGTAAAGAAATATGGGCCAATTAAACCCTGTAACTTCTGGTTATGGGGTATGATAATGGATCGCATCTATAGCAAAAAAAAAGTAAAGACATCGAAAAATTCAACGACCGTATAAAAGGTATAATATCAAAATTCTGTCAAATGTGTGTCAAGGCACTTAATTGTACTGTTGATCGCTGGTTTTTGTGCATCAATCAAGCTGACGGATAGGTGGGGACTGTTCAGTAAACTCTTAATAAATGGTTCCTCTCCCAATAGTGTTAACATAATTTTGACTTACCCTGTAATTCATTATTAAATTTGAAATGTACAACGAGGACAAAATGTCGGCTAGTTCAGCGGTTGTTGACTTCGAATAGAAGAAAAAGGTCGAAAGTTTAATCTTCTGCAAATGAAAGTGTTCGTATTATTGTTGCAAATAAAAACATGCTTACGACGTATATTGGAAGGTGTTAAGGAAGAGAAAGCAAAAACAAAAGAATAGAACAAATTTGTGGATTGTAACTTCCCGGGAAATGTTTGATAACCTTTCTAGTTTCATATACAAATTTTGACAATTTAAAATTACAAAAATTAAGGTCATATTGGGAAATAAGTTCACCGGGAAGGGTTATACTTAATATTAATGCGGTTTTCTTTATGGCCATACAGCAGGAGATATTTTCAATTTGAAAATATCGATTAATCATTAAAGGTAGTTCATAAAATGTGAATGTTTAACGATGTTCATTCAGGAAAAGAGTCTCGATATTAAAGTTTTTGGTATTATTAAAAGAGCTAAACGATTGCCTCTTTTTTGTTTCTTTTTGCTTTTGGTGAATACATATATATATATATATATATATATATATATATATATATATATATATATATATATATATATATATATATATATATATGTATGTGTGTGTGTGTGTGTGTATTTGTGGTATCAAATATGGTATATTTATTGGGGAAGAGTACTCAATATCGTAGATATAGTATATGCTGAAATAAATAGAAATAATGGACTGATGATCGCTTACTACGAAACAGGCAGTACTGGTTTATGGGTAAGTATGAAATATTTGTATCCATCACTCTATCACTCTCTATATCTATCTATCTATCTATCTATCTATCTATCTATCTATCTATCTATCTATCTGTGCAAGGCTGGACATTAGTTATCTAATTTTGTACATCATCTATCTATCTATCTATCTATCTTTCTATCTATCTATCTTTGCACACTATCTACCTATGTTGGAAAATTATCTATCTATCTATCTATCTATCTAAATGGAGAAACCATCTATGTCGCCATATTTATTATAACATTTCGGCCCTTCAGTATCTGTCTATATTTCTGAGATGAGGTGTTATGTACACTATTTACATTATTCGGACTATTGACCTCATCTGCGTTGCTATATTTATTACAACGTTTCCGCCTTTCAGTATCTGTCTATATTTCTGAGATGATGTATTATGCACATTATTTACATTATTCGGACTATTGTCCTTATCTTTGTCACCATATTTATTACAACGTTTCGGCTGTTGTACGCTCCGGACTTCTTCCGGTGTTTGGAATGTCGAACTGAACCCTTTCTTTCGCTCACTGGGATAGACTGTTCTAGTTCCACGTGGCATGATTTAATGGATGTCAGTTATCAGTTATCTCCTTTTAATTACCCTCTCCAAGTTCTCCACTACGTTAACCGGGTATTGAACTCACACTCCTTGGGTCCTGTCACTGGATCTAACCAACGCCTTTATCCACTGTGTGAGTTCAATAGTCCGAATAATATAAATAGTGAATCTTCTTTCTGAACACTGTGTTCTGTCCAATTCTTATGGTAAGATTCAGCAATAATATTTGCTGGTAGGACTGGAGTATTCTAAAGTGTTTGACATTTCGCCAATGTGTGCGTCACTCCTGAAGAAATGTACGTAAGATTTTGCCTAATATGTTGCGCTAAGTGGTTTGTAAATTCGACAATATTGTTTCCCGGACATTGCAAATTTACAGTAAGAAAATAATTATCTTAAAACCACATCCATCATGAGATATCGGAAAATTCAAATGGGAAGAATTTGATAAGTCTAACGATAAACAAGTCTTTCTAAACTTTTATTATTGTGGGGATACAAAAGGCGTTCATCTCCTTTTAGTCAAGATGTAGTCAGGCGACGGCGGCTTCGTGACGTGACTTCATGACAGAAGTTGCCAGTTCTTCTGTCAGCTTCTCGGAGTTAAACCGAGTAGTTCCTTTTTTACGCAAGGGCGTTGCCCGGATGGAGACTAAATCTGTAGAACGTTCAAATCTGGAATCCTAAATATGGCTTTTCTAGAAACAGAGTTGAATTTCCTGCAGGTCCAGTTCCAGATAAGTATTATTATACGTTAGGTTTTTTGGGGTTTTTTTTTTTACTCCGGTTCACTCTGCTTGTTGTTGCATGCATGTTATACTTTCTCTGCTTGGGACAAACGTAAACAGGTATATATCATTTTTCTGACTGACTTAGCTGCTTAAAACTCTGTACAAGAACAAAGCATGATTGGCATTAATTTTCTTTCAGCTATTCCGTTCCGACAGTGAAATAAAATCTTATGACATCATAGATATAATAATGCCCGTAACTGCGGAAATTCAATTATTATTATTAGTAGTAGTAGTAGTAGTCGTAGTAGTAGTAGTAGTAGTAGTAAGAGACGGTGGAGTAGTGGATAGCAGCTCCGAGTGAGGAATGGAAGAGCCGTGTTCGAATTCCATTCAAATCCATTACATTCACTTACATGCTAATACCCTTGGGAACTTCTTCAAGGTATTCGTCCTCTTCTTCTCCCCATTCTATAGCCTTGGATGGCAACTGGTCTACTGCAGAAAGAAATGCCAACATACTGCAGGAAAACATATGTCCCGTCAGTGATGTATCGAAAGATACATGATCGCCGAAGCGTGTATTACACATGGCACATAACTGACTGAATGCCATAATTATTATTATCGTAATTATACTTCTGAGAATGGTTTGAAAATTTACCATGAATAGTTAAAAATATCAGCATGAATTAAATTAATAATATAATCAGGTAAATACCAGAATATTTATAAAATATAATGATGGAATCTTACAAAATTTTAAGAAAATGTAATACTTGAAAATTTTATAAGCAAATGCATTAAAAAAATAATGGAATAATTTCATTTTTTGCAACATTTCTCCGTTTCTTTCAATTTTGATTCACAAAAAAAAATAAGATGATATATCAACAGGTGTTTACAGCGCATACACCAAGATTTTTCTTATCTTTTCTCATTTGAAATTCTCTCCGACAAGGAAGACATTTTACTTATGTCGCTTCTTCCTGAGAACTATAGAATTTCCTTCTCAGATGAATCTACACACAGATGCATGGCGTAAGTAAATATACGCCATTGTTTTAGTTAGATGTTACCCATAACGGAGATTCGCGAAATGTGGTAAGTATCGTTGCAGCAATTAACATCGACGTGCTGAGATTCTGGTCTAGGGGAGGCTGTGCTGTACGAGTTCAATGAAATACCCTTGCAAACGTATGAATTCATATATTTGTCACCGACTGGGGATTAATACGAGCAGCAGAATGCGGACTCTTGGGTGGCAACGAGTTGAAGAAAAAAACTACAGAAGCACCAGCAGTAAAGACTGTTTAGGCGAACCTGTGGTTGTCTACTCTATAGGAAAATATCTAGACAATTAAAAAAAAAAAAAATACAGTGACATTATTTAAAATGGAACTATCAATATTTCTATGTGACGATTTCAGTAAAATAGCAGATATACAATCAGTTTTTCTCGGGTAAATTATCAAAAATTAAAATTAAAAATGAATAAAAAAAAATATCGTTCATAAATATGTATGGTTATATTTAATTAATAGTCACTATTTACATTATTCGGACTATTGTCCTCATCTTTGTCGCCATGTTTATCACAATGGGTGGGCCGTTGTACGCTCCGGCCTACTTCAGGTGGTTGTGATGTCGAACTGAACCATTTATTTCGCTCACTAAGGTAGACTGTTCTAGTTCCACGTGCCATGTCTAATGGATGTCCGTTATCTCTTGTTAATTCCCCTCTGAAAGCTTTCCACCGCCTTAACCAGTTATTGAACTCACACTCTTTGGGTTCTGTCACTGGATCTAACTCAGATAATTAAGAGGGGAATTAATAGGAGATAAGTTACATCCATTAGAAATGTCACGTGGAACTAGAACAGTCTACACCAGTGAGCGAAATAAAGGGTTCAGTTCGACATTCCAACCACCAGAAGAAGTCCAGAGCGTACAACGGCCAAAACGTTGTAATAAACATGGCGACAAAGGTTACGACAGTAGTCCGAATAATGTAAATAGTGTACACAGTACCATATCTCAGAAATATAGACAGATACTTAAAGGCCGAAACGTTGTAATACATATGGCAACAAAGATGAGGACAATAGTCCGAATAATGTAAATAGTGTACATAATACCTCATCTCAGAAATATAGACAGATACTGAAAGGTCGAAACGTTGTAATAAATATGGCAACAAAGATGCGGAAAATAGTCCGAATAATGCAAATAGTGTACATAATACATAATCTCAGAAATATAGACAGATACTGAAGGGCCGAAACGTTGTAATAAATATGGCGAGAAAGATGAGGACAATAGTCTGAATAATGTAATTAGTGCACAAAATATCTCATCTCAGAAATATAGACAGTTACTGAAAGGCCGAAACGTTGTAATAAATATGGCGTCAAAGATGAGGACAATAGTCCGAATAATGTAAATAGTGTACATAATACCTCATCTCAGAAATATAGACAGATACTGAAAGGCCGAAACGTTGTAATAAATATGGCAATAAAGATGAGGACAATAGTCTGAATAATGTAAATAGGGTACATAATACCTCGTTTCAGAAATATAGACAGATACTGAAAGGCCGAAACGTTGTAATAAATATGGCAACAAAGATGAGGGCAATAGTCCGAATAATGTAAATAGTGTACATAATACCTCATCTCAGAAATATAGACAGATACTGAAAGGTCGAAACGTTGTAATAAATATGGCAACAAAGATGCGGAAAATAGTCCGAATAATGCAAATAGTGTACATAATACATCATCTCAGAAATATAGACAGATACTGAAGGGCCGAAACGTTGTAATAAATATGGCGACAAAGATGAGGACAATCGTTCGAATAATATAAATAGTGTACATAATACCTCATCTCAGAAATATAGACAGATACTGAAGGATCGGTACGGACACGATACACCGAAAATATGGAGACAAATTAATATTGTTTAAAGATTCCCCCATTATATTTTTTTTAATTTTCTGGTGCTTGTGTGAAGATATTATGTGATGGTGAATTTTCAAATAATCAAGATATATAAAGTCTGACAAAAAATGGATACATACTTCAGGAAAGTAAGAACTTGTCTTTCGTAGTTTTATCAGATTGCGATAACATTGTTTACTGTAGTACGATATTTTTCTCGACAGATAGCATTGCCCTCATGTCTGTAGCATCAACAAATCCTAAACGATGTCGTGCATTGCAGAACACCGACTACATTGGCAGCTCTTAGACAAGAAATTGAAAATTCATGTGCAGCAATAGAACTGAACGGTTTGGCCAACGTTGTTCAAGATGTAGTTCGCTCTACTAATAAATGTCTAGAAACTAAAGGTCACCAATTTTTGCTTCTGTCGTGGTTGTAGTGTCCAAAGGTAACTTGCATTAATCTCGTGATGTCTGAATAATTTGATAAATACAATATCTATAAAAGTTTTTATTTTCCTGAACGGTATATACATTATTGGCAGACAGTCTGTTTGTTTGAAACCGCTACCAGGTTTATAATCTATATAAATAAATGCGAATGGCAGTATGTTAGAGTGTCAAACTTTTTGATCTTTACTCCTAGACGATGTAGCCCAACATATCATACCATTTTGGTATCAGACCGATTCCTTGGTCAAATTAAAAACATTCCGGGTCGGATCCGGACCCGCAATCCTGAAATGTTGGATTTCAAATGTTTCATGAATGTGATTGTTTTTAGATTCCGCCATCTTGACTTCTACTAATAAAAACAATTAAAGGGAGACAATTCTTTAATTTTAAATAACACATGTTCAAATGCAAATATTAACGTTCTAAAATTACAGTGTTTCAAAATAAGATTGCCCTTGTTTTCAACTTTACTTCTAGAGGTTGTAGCCCAACATATACCATTTTGGAATCAGGCCAACTCCATGAGAATATAAAAACATTCCGAGCTGGATCCGGCCGGCCTGAAAATTTGGATTCCCAGGTTTTCAATACTGCGAATGTTTTCGGCGATTTCTTATGTGTTTTTTTTTTTGCGACGAAATTTTTATACGATATCAATCTTTATAACTTGGAAATAAATTTGGAAATAATTAAAATTAATTGCGAAATCTAGCGAAAGTCTCCCATGAAATAAAAATAATTGTTTTTTACGGAAAGTAAGGACCTACTTGTCTTTAAATTAAGTGGCGGCATAAGAATTCCCGTTGGACTTAAACTTGAATATTAATGCAATACTTAAATGCAGCGATCAATTTTGAGTTCTTCTGTAGTTTATTGTTGCCTATCGTATAAGGCAGCAGCAGTATGCCTCGTAAAAAGAAATCCCCGCCAACAGAGAAGCAGATTGCAATCAAAAGAGAGAAGGCTGCAGTGAGGTAAAGAATGTTTCGTGCAAATGAAAATGCAGATAAAACGGCAGTCAGGGGGATTGCCAATACTGAGAATATGAAAATACTTAAAGACTCTGAAACTCTTAAACAAACCGAAGCACAAGTCAAGAGCGCTCCGCTAGTAAGGGTGGCATTTAAATTAGTAAAAAAAAATAATAATAGCTTCATTTCGACGATACTAATAAATGCTTTATATTTGATTAAATATAGAATTTCCGGTTTTGTTAAACGATATCCTCCTGTTGTAAGTTTAAAATGATGAGATCATATCTCCGCTTATATGGGGACCAATATTTGAAGTTTAGATTTTCTTGATTTCAAATGAAATGATGTAAAAGCCTATTTAAGAGAAAATTGTAATTCAAACTTTGGATGCTTGTCTCCGTTTGTAGTTGCACAATTAAAAGAATGAATTATTTTATGGAAATATTTCGGCTAGCAGTTGCCAGTCTTTGTCAATCCTTAATTTGAGTAAAACAGTACAAAGAACCTAGAACCGCTTAAGAATTGTAAACGTCCCCAACTCGTTTTTTTTTCTTTGATTTGAATTCTGAAGCGTTTCCAGTTTATTTTGTATTGTTTTACCCAAATTAAGGATTGACCAAGTTTAGCAACTGCTAGTCGAATTATTCTCATGAATTAAATCATTCGTTGGAACTACAAGTTTTTTTTTCTTTTAATTTTTTGTTTGATTCAGTGGGTTATTTAATGCCATTACAGAATCATAGAATTGATTCGACCATCCGGAAATAAAATTGACGAACCATAAGTATTTCATTCAGAGAAGAGTAATGGCAAGTAAAAAAAACTGCTTGCAGTTGGATAGATGCAGCACAAATCCATTCTCTCTGAACTTCTCTGCTTCGAAGAAAATATGATAAGGAAAAAAATGGCAATTTCTAGAGTAAAAAACTAAATTCCTTGTTCTTACCATATAAACGTCATCAACTCGGTTTTTTTTCTTTGATTTGAATTCTTAACCGTTTCCATTTTCTTTGCACTGTTTTACTCCAATGAAGGACCGAGCAAGATTAGTAACTGCTAGTCGAAATATTTCCATAAAATAAATCATTCGTTGGAACTACAAGTTTCTCTTTTAATCATGAAATGTTTAGCTCTCCAAAATTATAGTTTGTATTTTAGAAATAAGGAAAATAAAAAAAAGCTTCGATTGAAATTGGTTCTACAAATCGCCGAAAATTATAATTCGAAATAATTAAAAAAGAAATAAATGTCTTCCAAAAGTTTTAAAGATTACATTCACTTAAATGCATTGATAGGTTCTACCATTATATTTTGAGAAAGTAAAAGATATTTGTAGGATGATATTCAGTTTCAGTTAGATACATTAAAAAATGTTTTATAATTGGTTAAAAAATCTACTTTCCGGTTTTGTTTAACAAGATCCTCCTGATGCCAATTTAAAATAACGGCTTATTTTCGCCCTACATATTGTAACCAATATTGAAAGTTCGTATTTTCATTATTTCAAATTAAAACTTACAAATATTCCAATGTATGTCAATGAACATTTCTCTTTGAAAGATTATAATTTGTAATTTAGATACATGGATGAAAGAGAAAGTTTCAGATTAAACTGGCGCATGCTGGGTGTGGTTTTACGGTCATCTGTTTTTACTCTAAATTTGCTATGTTCGGTAAACTATAATGTCGAAATTACAAACCACTTAGCGAAAATATTACGTCAATTTCAGCAGAAGTGACGTCATATTGGCGAAATATCAAATCTTTAGAATAATCGTGGCCTACAAGGAATTTTGGTGAACACGATCTTGCCGTAAGAATTGGAGATAATAACGTGTTTATTACAAAAACAGAAAGACTGCAAAATCTCATAAACTAAGTAATGAAGAAAGCGATGATCGATGAATTTCTGTTAAGTTTTCGCAACTCTTTGTGGGCTATTTAAAGCCGAAAAACTGTTGAGGAGAAAAGTACGTCGCTTACAGACTTGGTGTTCCTATGAGATGCCCCATCTAAATACTGAGCGGGCTCGGCACTGCTTAACTTCAGATATCTAACAAGAACCGTCTTTTTAACGGAAAGAAGCCTATGGAAATTCACGTCGTGAGAAAACGTTCAATTCTGTTGAATAACAAAATATGCTGTATAGTAGATTTATACCATCTGTATACCATTTCTGTTCCTGATGGGAATTTTGTCTTCAATCAGAAAATACCGGTATATATATATATATATATATATATATATATATATATATATATATATATATATATATATATATATATAAAATGAACATAGAAGTCAACACTTAGAGGCGACAGTCTGTTTCATACTAGATGCAATCGTCAGGCTGCATCTAGCATGAAACAGACTGTCGCCTCTAAGTGTTGACTTCTATGTTAACTTTTATATTTGCACACGATCTATCTCTGATATTGAGCACTTTATCCCATAAATATAGCACACTTTAAGACTATATTTCTTCATATATATATATATATATATATATATATATATATATATGCATATTTCATTGAATACGACAGACAAGGTGCCTTGATTTAGTTTTTTATACAATTTCTAATGTGTTCTATTTTTTTTCTTTTCAGATTATAAATTATTTAAAAACTGTCCGAATGTTCTTTTTATCCGATCTCTTTCGGCTATACATTTAGCTATTTTCAAGGTTGTAATATATTAACTGTTAACTAGAAATAGTTTGTTGCAGGTATGTGTTCATACAATGTTTTCAGTTTCAAAACATGGTTAATATATTGTATCCATGTTCATATTTTATATTACTGAAGGTTGGTTTTTCGGGTTTTATTAATAACGCTTCCATTATTTTTAGCCTTTTTTGCATGTAGATGATGCTATTACATTTGTGTTATCAACAAGTATATTAGAGTTGACAATAGCAATTAATTAGATTAATTATTTATATCAAAATATTTCAAACCACTAAACTTATAGTTAAAAATAATAATTCACCTCTTACAATAAAATTAATTAGTACAAATATTATTTACGAATTTAAATCTCCATTAAGGTATTGTATTACTGATCAATCAAAATTCGTAAATAATTATGTAGGCTACACTACATCATGTTTGACACGCAGACTCACTCTACACCTTTCTGACCATAGCTCAATTAGATCTCATTTAAATATTGATGGAAATCTAGCGGACCCTATTTGTAATATACTTGTTGATAACACAGATATAATGGTTGCTTTTACTTTATAGTTTTTGAACGGTCATTCTATTTTCTATACTTGCATCGTACTTCATATAGCAAACTCTTTTCTCCTTCTTTTCTCTTTACATGGAGACTGAAAATATCATCTACTGAACCCGTTACCCAGGAAATTATTACAAAAGCATTGATTCAAGGCGATTTACTGATTTCTTTTTGTGGTCACACGACAAGGATAGGGAACTCTCCGTGGAAAAATAATTCTATATCTTTGGATTCCTTTATCTGTATTCTCCTTTTTCTACTTTTCACTTCTCAACAATTCTCAAGTGAAACCGTTTTTCGACTTTTATTTCTCCTCTTAATCGGCAGAGGTTATTCCAATACGACCACGGTGACCGTCATTAACTGCTGCACTTTGGGCCAAGCACACTGTAATTAAGTTTACGCTTTTATTTTTTTCAACCAATAGAAGGTATTCTCTCGCAATCTGTACGATATTTCAGACAAGAATGAATCATGGCCAATTGAACATTTCTCGAGAAAGAACCGGAAATAGTGATCTTGTAAGCGGAAGATACGGACACCCTTAAAAGGATGAATTTGGACAGGGGTCAGTATCGGTCGAAACCTTTGCTTATTACAACAGGGCAAAGAAGCGATCAAATATTGACGCAATTTCTTCCATTGAACAGTTTGCATTGAGCCGGACATCCAAGTCGAATTGAAGTGGCCGGCTTTTGTCCGAGATGAACCGATGGTCTTAAGAACAGAAAAAGGTCGGTTCTTCAGTTGAAACGTAATTTGAACAGGAAGAGAGGATAATGATTATAAGAATCCATGAGATGTCATTGTGACGTGTTTCTACGGTAGGCATTGTCGTTCAAAGAGATAAGAGTAATGCAAAATAAAGAAAGTGTATTATTTCTAAAGACAAGTGATTGCCTTCTCATTCCCGCCTCTCTCTCTCTCTCTCTCTCTCTCTCCATCTTTCTCTCTATTTCTCTCTCTGGTCTCTCTGTCACTGTCTGCCGGCCTACATGCCTGTCTGTCTACCTCATTCACTCTCTCTCTCTCTCTCTCTCTCTCTTTATCTATCTATATATATATATATATATATATATATATATATATATATATATATATATGATGAAAATGTGGAAAAGACAAAAGCAAAATCAGAATATGTGAGTTACTGTTTTTTATTTTGTTTTTGTTTTTATATATAAAAAATAAAAAACAGTAAACTCCCATATTCGGATTTTGCTTTGTCTTTTCCACATTTTCATCATACCGTCGGATCTGCATCCACATATTTGCTTACATATATATATATATATATATATATATATATATATATATATATATATATATATATATATATATATATATATTGTGTATTTAAGTAGTATTCCCTCTTTTATACATGTTTCGTTAAAGATGACTGACAACGTACTGCGATTAAGCATTTTATTTATTTTTTCGTGTGTTCGTACAAGCGTTTTCATTTCTGGACACAAACATGTAACACTGTCCAAAAGCATTCCATTCCGAGCGATTCGGCTATAATTTTAGCCATTATTTATTTTATTTTCACATTTAACTGGATATATGCGATGTGTTATATATGTATCTAGAGTTATATGGATGTTTTATTTTCCAAACACGGTCAACGCATTGTAGCCGTCTTCATAGTTAATTTAAAGTTATGTTTTATTCTCCGACTGCTTTCGACCATCGTGTTATGGCTGGAAAGAATTTAGGAAGTTGGTGGAAAGGTGGTTATATTTGTATATTGTTAAATGGACAAAATTTGAGAGGGATCTTTGTTGCCATATTAGCGTTACGTTCATCCCACAACTACAACTGACGTCCATATGTATGTTCCAGTTTGTATGTGTCGAGATCCTCTCTGTTGCACACCATATCGACTTGTATGCAGGGCAGTAGACGGACTGAAGTGTCAGATCTGGCACAATCATAAAGATTTAATGTAATTGTCAGATACTCATAGGTCGAAATCAACGGGAGAATTCGCCACACACACACACACACACACACACACACACACACACACACACACACACACACACATATATATATATATATATATATTCAGTTGTATGGGTATCTATGCAACTAAATATGTTAGTTCTATCATTGATATTGAGCACTTTCCAATAAGTACCGTTCATATACACATACACACACACACAAACAAACACACACACACACACACACAGACACACACACACACACACACATATATATATATATATATATATATATATATATATATATATATATAAATATGATAATGATTACGTCTAGTATGAAACAGACTGTCGACTCTAAGTGTTGACTTCAATGTTCACTATGTTTGTATAATTAGGCAGCAATCCTTCTTTCCTGCACATTTCATTAAAAACGACTGACAAGGTGCTTTTATATAAAAAAATAAAAAAGCACCCTGTCAGTCGTTTTTAATGAAATATATATATATATATATATATATATATATATATATATATATATATGACGATTGCGTCTAGCATAAAACAGACTGTGGCCTCTAAGTGTTGACTTCAATGTTCACTTTTATATTTCCACACGCTCTATCTGTGATATTGAGCACTTTATCCCATAAACAGAGCACACCTTAATACTATATTTCTCCATATATATATATATATATCAAAATTGCGCCAAGCGAAGCATTAAAGCCACGAAGAGGTAATGGTTACTGGATGTGGAAGATTTGGACAACAGACGACGTGACAACTACAGAAATGTAATCATGGCGACACTAGATAACTATTGATATTAGATTTAAATTTTTGAAGATCAATTTTGTCTCGAAAGCCTGGAACCGGAAATTATGGTTACAATTAGACAATTCAACTGTAAATGTAGACCTTATGTCCAGTCTCGTGCTGTGCTTAAATTCATAAAGTTTAGGTACAATAATTGCAAATCTCGAAATCAAGCCAGTAAAACAAAATTACATATCAGGTAAGTGTCATAATGGAGGACAAAAAATATGGCACCGAAATCCGAAGTTGCAATGGGATATCGTGAGATACGCTCAAAAATCTAAGCAAAGTATTAAGAAACATGAAAATTTCCTTAGAAACAAAGAAAACAGTACTGAATTGTTATATAATATCGGTTTTCTTATATGACAGTAAATGCTGGATAATCTTTTCACGGTTGACAAGGATAACTGAAGCAACAGAAATGTGGCTATACAGAAGGATACTGAGAATATCATGTACTGAACATGCGAGCAACGGCAACGTTTTAGAGAAAATTGAAACAAGACATACTTAATATCAGAATGAGATAGTAGAAATTATATAATGAGGAAAGAGTGCTTGAAATTTTTGATACTGGCTAGATATATCTATGGCAGGAGGAACACCGGAAAATAGTGAAAAACCTACATAAAGAGCACGTTGACAGAACTGGTATTAGGAGAGATGGCGGAACGATATCTTTTACTCAGAGTCAATTTAAAGAACAGGAAATTAACCACATCATGAAACACACGGCAAATAGAAGAATAAGCATAACATTTAAAGATGAGGACACGTTGTAGCAACATCGTTTTGGTTACTAGATTGCAAAAACTTAAAATTCTAGTTTTGTGTCCATTGTTAATTTATATATAGATGTTTATCTCTTTGATGTTTAGAATTGTTTTTTCGTTGTTTTTTTTTGTTGTTTTTTTTTTTTAGATTCCATTTCAACTCCATATTTCTAAGATCTCTGACCAAACATCGAGTTTCCTGAGCTTGACGATGAACTATATCCGGCAGCAAGGTCTCTTCTCGAGAGGTTTTGAGGAGCGTGTAACCACCTCTTAATTGCTGTTGTTTCCAAGTTCACCCTGACCCGCGGTGGTAGCACCTGTTAGGGTCACAGATATGGACAAACTGTTAACACCCGCACTGGGTTCAAAGCACTATGGAATTGTAAATATACAAGCAATACACTTTTGAAAAAAATAATATTAACAGCAATTCATTTGAATCTCGACAGAAATCCTCTGAACAAAAATACGTAAATGAAACCTGATCAACAAACAGATTTCTTACAATGAATACATATTCTATTCATACGAACCTATCCCCCAAATCTTTTCGGCATATAATAACCCATTCAGGTTGATATGCCGTAAACGAAACGAAACCAAACTCTGACTGATTTAATTTTCTATTTATTTATTTCAACGCTAAGAGCAAATATGTTCACTTATAGTCCGGTTCACACTCCTCCTCATTCTTATGAACAGGACTAGAGATTATCACTTGTTTCCGGTTTAGTATTTGGCTTCCGGTTCTTTCTAATTTCTCCATCAACTCTATACTTCTAACGTCTCCACCTAAACGCTTAAATTGATGCTATTATTGGTCTTTGGGATCGTTCCAAAGTTTTTACATTCTCTTTCACTCCCAATAGCTCTTTACATCTTAGTGGTATTATCGCCTTGCTTGAGTTGAATTGATTTTTTTTTAAAATGAACGACAGACGCTGCGGTGATGTGAAATCAGTTTGAATTTCTTGTCGAGAAAAAAAATTTTCCGTTCCACCATATAGTTGTATTTTGATGACGAGTCATGCTTGCAGTAAAACTTCTTCTGTTGTCTTCAGTATGTCCTGTAAATGGAAATTTCTTCTAAACTTCTTTCTTCATTTTGTTCCTAGTCTTCTAGGAATTTACACATTTCCATCTTTTCTGTTCATGGAAATTTTAACATTGGTAGGTAAAAGATCGCAAAAGTGTCCACCTACCAATTAAATGCTTACAAACTCAAATAGAGATGACAACTTTCTATCCATCCACGAACCAAGAAATTCCCAACAGACCCAAAGATAAATCACTAATATTTATCTCGAATAAAATAAATAATTATGAAGTCGTATAGCCACAGTCAATGTTTACTGATCCGTAAAAGAAGTAATTTTTTTATAGACTCGAATATAAACAACAGACATTTGCTTATTTTCGGACCCATATTTATCTATCTCCCAAACAATTAAGTGTCCATAGATTCAAATATAAACGAAATTTTTTTACCTATTGCGAAACAGTTAAATGCTTATAGACTCAAATATAATTTCCAATACTTACCTATCTCCTAAACAGTTACATTAATTACCACGACTATGTTGGTTTGGTTTGGTTTATTTCGTTTAATGGGTTATTTAACGCCGACAACATTTTTAAGGGAGCTTCGTATGAATAGAATATATATTCTTTGGTTTAGATTGGTTTGGTTTATTTTGTTTTACGGCATATCAACCTCAATGTGTTATTTAATGTTGATATTAGGATAGATTCGTATGAATAGAATATGTATTCTTTGGTTTAGGTTGGTTTGGTTTATTTTGTTTTACGGCATATCAACCTCAATGGGTTATTTAATGCCGACAAAAATTTTTATTGCTGGTAATATTTTTTGTCAAAAATGTATTTCTGGTAATATATTTCCTTCAAAATTGTATTGCTTGTAATTATTTTTTTTTTAAGTATTGCTGGTAATAGTTAACTATTTTCCCATAGCTGATACCCTAACAGGTGCTATCACCTCGGGTCAGGGTGGAACTGGGAACACCAGAAATTAAGAGGTGGTTCCACGCTCCTCAAAACCTCCTGATCAGAGGCTTTGATCAGTAAATTATGATAACATTTCTCTATTGATTGATTCGTTTTTTACGGCTTATCAACTATCTGTAGGTTATTTAAAATCAGAAAATATGTTTTGTACTGTTTGGGGAGATAATAATAAAAGTCCTACTCTTTAACCCACAGATAGGGAGAGAAGGGGCGGATTCATATCTTTTCGAAATGTATTTGAGCGTAAGGAAATATAGCGAACGAGGTTTGAAATTGAAACCCGTTTATCCAATTTCTAGTTCCGGGCTGTTTTACATTACATCGCCTGGTATTCCCTAGCGGTCACTCATCTAGGTACCGACCAGGCTCAACGTTGCCTAACTTAAATCATCTGGCGGGAATCAGTGTCTCAACATGACATGGCGTTAAGTCTACCATTTCTATAAAGAAACAATCGTCTTGGAATGATTTGGCTTTTAAAAACATGTTCATTATGACTTGCTTTTAACTGAAATATTAGATATGATATTTTTATAATTTATTTCTTTTAAATCTTAAAAATGTTGAAATTTATTGTAAGACATTTTTCTATAATTAGTAACAGCTGGATTTGTTATTAATTTTTAACACCAAGATATGTTTTTTTTTTTATATAATCTGCATCCGGTAAAAATTGAAAACATCTGTGTTCCAAATACACTTCTTAAAAATTGTTATTCGTCGCCTTTCTATGTATTGCGATTAATAAAAAATTATTAACACATAATTTACAAGAACATTTAAGGAAAATTCTAATCGATAACACAAAGATTCTTTTCAGGTTACATAGTCGTACACAACACATATTATGGAGGCAATGCTTCTTAAATACTATTCTACCGCTAGCAATCTTACAATATTTAACAGTGGAGATGGCGTGTTAAAAGTTTTCTGCTAATAGAAGTGATGCCCAGGACAAACGGCCGCGCCAAAAAGCATACAACAACCGCCGTATTCCACACAGTGAAAACTACTATGTAGAAGCCACACATAATGGCTAGAGGAGTAGCCGAAAGCTCTCGGAACAATTATAACTGTGGGCACTTGCTATATTCTTTAGCCCCTGAAAAACGAAAAAATGTTAGAATGCTGGAAAAACTCAGTAAAAGTTTAGATAATTCTTCCTTGTCGGCCTTCTTCAATAAAAGATGAGCACACACACAGAAATATATATATATATATATATATATATATATATATATATATATATATATATATATATATATATGTTGATAATAATTATAAATTTTTCAGTAGGTGAGAGCAAAACTCTGAATTCCATGCACAACTCAATCTACAGGTGCTGTCAACTTAAATCAGACCCTGACGATTGTGTTGTGCATGAAAATCAGAGTTGTGGTACCGTTGTGAAAAATAAGCATATATATATATATATATATATATATATATATATATATATATATATATATATATATATATATTAAAGGTTTTTTCCACCAACTTGATTAAATAATTAGTACGTTAACTCCTACTATCCTAGGATTCTGAAATTAATACATATAGTGAAATTATTTTAGATTCGGTTATTTGTATGTCTTTGTAATCGGTATCACCCCATGCAAGGCAGTAAATCAAAGGATTATAGGGTGTGGAAGAATTAGGTACAGAAATTTTACTAATGAACGGATAGAGGAAAGAGTAATCAAGAGGGCAGTAAATAGCGATTGACGTTGAATTTAATTTTTTGCAGATTAACGTTGGCTGGAAAGCATGGATCCGGAAAGTCGTTCTACAAGCCAGAAGTGTGAGAAAAGAAAATGTTTGCATAGAATTTACAGATACACCTAGCCAATTCAACTGTGAATTGATGAGATCTCGACGCCAGTCTAGTCTTTTGATCACATTCAAAATCTTTGTATACCATGGAGAACAACTCACCCGAAAATTGCCATTTACGAATTTATAGAAAAGACTACTGGCGGGTAAACATCCGGTAGTGGGAAAGTGACTGAAGCCGAGCTGCCAGATCAAGACCAATAATACTGATGATTCTTCTTTGGATTTTATCAAGAAGGTCAAGGTTAAAAGCAATGGTACTGGACCATTTGTGGCATCAATATTCTAAGGATGGAAGAATGGCAGAATAGTTTAAACTTTAAATTTGCCAGCCCTAGGATTACCATTAGCCAGTAAGGTAGATTAGGCAGAAACTTCACGAAGTTATGTTTTAATTTCTTTATTATTATTAATATTATTATTATCATTATTATTACTATTATTATTAATACAGACTAATATGATAAACCCTTCAGTTTGCGACTTTAAGTTGAAACAACTCTCATGATTGTATTAATATTTCGCGTCTTTCTCTACATATATATATAATTATGTCACTAAGTGTCTGATGAAGTCATTTCAGAGATCGAAACGCCTCATAGAATTTCTTTGTCCTTCATTTCCCAATAATTATCAAACAAAAATGTACCTTAGATTATTCTCAGATCATTGTAAACGTATATGCAGGATGATACCACGTTTTATAAGTGCACCTCCAAAAATCTAGATGATCTGACCCTGATAAATTATCTGTATTCTGAACTAATCCTCACTTTTTCGGATTTTGGTGTCACATTTTCCTTCCTCAACTAAAATATTTCCCTCCCAGATATTAAATATTACATAGATGTTTGGTACGCTCGGTTTCTAACGATATTTTCTTATGTCTTCATATTTTGCTTAGTTTCTGAAAAACATCTCCTATTCATGCGAGTTTGGATTTCTGGATCACATTCTCCGACGTTTCTTACAAGAACCAGGTTTTTTTTAATTATTTTGGAAGCTTTGCTGAACTAAGGAAATCTTGCAGCAGAGGATTATCACTTACCCTATTTGTCATATGGATGTGCGGGTGGTGTAATAAATTGTGGCTTGGAATGAGAAATCCAAGATCCGAGTTCGAATTCCAGTTGAGTTGGTTGCATTCACTTCACGAGCAAATACCATTGGAAGAGGTAGGAATTCATCTCTTCTTGTCCACTAGCAGGACAGACTTGGCAACCAATCTAGAAGAAAGAAAACTCTGAATTCAAACAAGCTTGAAGAATGTTGGTCTCCGTCCGGTTATTTTTACCCAGACCCACCACTGCTGGAAAGGCTGTAGCAAATGTGGTGCACCTACGGCAGTCAGGGGTTAAGTTTTATCTACTAGTATATTCGTCTCTTCACATCGCGAGCCCCATAAGCCGTTCGTAGGGGCAATTCACCCATACAGCAGTAGGGTGTATAGGACAAGATAACCTAACGGGGCTTATCACTCTTCAAGTTGGTTTTAAATTCAGTTTTTTTATGTTTTAAAATGGTTACACCCTACGTCAAGAGACCACAGTAACCCTTATTTAACGTATAGCTGGGTGCAAAGTGATGACTGCAAAATTTTACAAAGGTATTTGGGCGAAAGAGAATATAAGGAATCAATTTTCTTCTCCGAGTCGTACACGATTGCACCGATTTCACACCCAACTATATTTGCAGCAGGTGTAAGTAAATAGCAAGATAATGAGTCAATAATTTATCAATACTTTTTCTAAGATTTTTCTACCTTGAAGTAATTTTCCACTTAATTTCCTTAAACGCCAAAGACCGTCGAATAATTAATACGCCAACCGTATGGCGAATTGTCCGATATCATGATACTGTGTTTAGTTTTTTTTTTCGCTATATAAGTCAACATCCTCTACCAAATATTCCAAGAAACAGAACTCAAGATAAACCTTTCCCAAACAGAAACTATGATCTGGAACTGGAATGAAAGCAGCAATGTCATCTACTCTGAATTCATCATAAAAATTCAAGAAGCGTAATTAGTAAATACTAAATACTTCAGATACCTCGGGGTACGAATTATAATAAATCAATCCCAGGAGGAAAACAAGTTGAACATAGATCCAGATATTATTTTGCACAACACCTCAAGTAGCTATGAAGCCATTCTGAAACATTAAATTAGTCCTGGTCTGAAATAGCCATATCAGATCGATACTTTGGTATGGATGGCATGCATGTCGCCAAACATGATCGGAAATATCTAAACTATCTGCTGTATACAATCGATTCCTCAGCTCAATGGTGAAAAATACTTTGAGCTAGTGAATGCTGACGGTCTTGGCAAATAATATCGCTTTTCGAACAATGTGGATTAACGTTACAGATTTATAAAGAACTGTACCAAATAACAGAAACAATATCACATGAGAACTACCAACAGCAGCAACAACTAAAATGGATAGCACATGTAACTCGAAAAGCGAATAACATAATCAAGATGTTAACATTCCACACTATTCAAATAAAAGTTCAGTAAGGAAAAACCTCATAAATACTGAAAAGAGTGGTAACAACTGCTGGATATGAGAAACCTATTTTTCTGATAAAATGTTTTATGAGAAAGATTTCATAAATTTCAACCGAAATCAGTACTAGCTGCTCGAACAATGAATATCAAATATTCCCTTCTAAGGAAACGACTAATATTTACATTACCTCTATTTCTACGCGCCTTCAGATATCTGATTTATATTTTCTAAAATCTGTGACCATACTGCCAAGATAGTCAAATCTGTGTACAGAAAAACCTCTCATCCACGCATCCCCCATCAACGGACTTCGGAAGCAACGGATAAAATCTGCAGGCCAAATAAAGATATACAGAAAAAAAACTTCCAAATCGTCATCGATGTATTTACGGGCTTAGCGGAACGAGTTGTATTAGTTCTCAAAGTAACCGCTTAGCGGCGTTGGCTGGCTTTTCAATTTTAAACAAAGACGGGTGTACAGTATGTAAAGTACGATACATTAGCGCGTGCGTGAGAAAGTAGCTCTAAGAAACCTATTACTTTTATTATTTTTATTAATATATCTATTAAGTATATATTTATTTATGCCATATATACATGTTTATATTATTTACATTATGATCATAATTACTGGTAATTACGATAGTGGTTTTATAACTCAAAAATATTCCCTTCCCTTGTATGGTGAATCGGCTTTCACGGACCATCCATCTCCCTATTAGTCCGATAATGAGGGGTTTGTCTGTACTTGTTTAAATCTGAGATCTTCAATGCGTACCTCACATGTTGACCAGTTACACCATACTTCCTGTCTTCTTGCAATCAATAGGTAGTCCTTTGTCTTACCAATATATTTTAATAAAATAAATTTACTGATTGAAAAGTTTTAGATTTTAGCAGTCTTACTGCGTGTAATCACAGATGAGTAGAAACCCTTGTATAAAGAAACATAATGGGTATCCGGCATTTTTGGATCTGTCCGTATATAATTTAACGGTGAAAAGATGGCTCATGTCTTTTATCCATGCTCTATAAGAACTTACGCTTATTGATTTTTCTATGCCAACAAATATATATCGAGGCATACTTATGCGGCGACCAAAGCTTTTTCGTCTTGATTGTAATCAAACTTCTCATAAATCCTCCGTCTCGAAAACCAATTTTGCATAAACACACCGAATCTTTCATACCTTCTCCTGCGCATGCGCGCAGTCTCCTTTTCATCGTCTGTAGCACGCATTTCTCGTGCTCGACAAATGGCGACCGCATTTACATCCGTCGACCTCATAAATAATATTTGCGCACGTTAATTCGCTTATGGCGTGCCATGAAACTGTGAGTGTGCGACAAGATTGAGCGTATACCTGCGGGATCGGGTCGCAAAACGCGATAAGCCGAGCGTTATAAATAAATCTCGAACGAAATTTAATCTTGCAGCAAGCCGTTATGCGCCAGCGTTCGATTCGGGTTTAACGAAAGCTGGTCGACTCTTGTTTGTTTGGTGTCAAATGAGAAGAGACCGAAAGATTCGCTAATCGGAATTAAAGGCCGAAATTGGCTGGAGAGAGGTGGGAGTTATCGCGCTCAACTCTGTTTGGGCTAACCAAAAGGAAACGTATTAGAGAGAGGGAGAGATGAGTTTAGAGATATAATGGGGGAGGAAAACAGACACAGACAGCTGAATACAGCACGTGAAGAAAAAAGAAACACGTGCTTGAAGCATGGAGAAACAGAAAAAGGAGTAAAGAGGAGAAATATATAGAGAGAAAGAGAATGAGGGCGAGAAAGATTGAGAGAGAAAATTAATGAGAGGAAAGAAAGATAACAGTAAGTGGGTAGAGAGAGAAAGGAGAGAGAAACATAGAGAGAGAGAGGGGGGGGAAGAATAAAGATAGAGAACGAACAAGACAGATAAAGATAAAGAGAAACTGAGAGAGAAAGAGAGGGAGGGAGATAAACGGAGAAAGAGAAAGAAAGATGTATAGAGAGGAAGGAGGAAGAGATAGAGATAAAAAGAGTTAGATAGAAAGAGAAAGAAAGACAGGGAATGAGGAAGGGTCGAGAAGGAAACATAATGAGGGTGAGAAGAATGAGGATGGAAAGGTGGAAGAGAGAGAGAAAGATAGATAGGAGATAGAAAACAGAGAGAGAGAGAGGGGGGGAGAAAAAGAATGAACAAGAGAGTGAACTAACGGAAACATAAAGAGAAATGGAAAGAGAAAAAGAGGGAGATAGAAGGAGACAAAGAAAGAAAGATGGAGAGGTGAAGAGAGAAAGAAACAGAAAGGCAAATAAATAAATAAATAAAGAGATAGTGAAATAGAAAGAGAAATAAAGATGGAGATAGTAAAAAAGAGAAATCGATAAATACGTGGTTGGATGACTAATTCTCGAGCCTCATACAAATATCTTAATTTAGATATGAAATTCTCACGGTATAATATTCAATCTACATATTGAACAATGAAGAAGCTTTGGGTTAATTGAATTCAAAAGAAAGGAGATTATTTTGTCACAAACATATTTTGTTCAAAATGGCCTTTTAAACCTAAGGCTACGAATTTATTGACAGTATAGACGTATATCAAATTCAGGAGAGAGAAAGAATCAGAAAATCTGTTATACTTGGTTGGTTCATTTTACGCCATATCAAAAACCTGATGTGATATTCAAGGGTGAATATAAATATTATAGGACAAAAAGCATGATATTAATAAATTACTATATATAAACGTAATTTGCAATAGAGTTAGGCAGACCGGTTTACACATTACCTAAATAATTTCATTTGCTTTTCGGTGATATAGACTGCAAAAGGTAGGCACATGTCGAGTTTCACATGAAATAGATCCGGGTTACACTAAAGCAAAATATGATAGACATATGGACAATTTGCACTAATGTGAAATTAACTATGTTAGGTTTTAATGAGAATCAAAAAGGTAAACTTAGTTCCTTTTCATGTTGACCAAGCGGTTTACACGAGAGTTAAAATGGTAAACTTTCTTCCGGTTCAAGTTTACTTCAGAGTTCCGGTTTACACTCGAGGTAAACTTAGTTGCTGTTTTAACTAAAGTAATAAAATGTTAGACATAGATTCCTTTCCCTCGAGTAATAAAAATCAATATCTTAGACAAACGATCGGTTTATACTGGAGAAAAAAAACATAGACATTGAACGGACTGACACTAGATTATGGAAAGGTAAACATTGAAAGAATTTATACGCATGTCTTCAAATATCCACCCGGGCATTCTAGATGCACACTTATAGTAAACCCTGCCCACGCGTTAACACATTGTTGGAAAATCCTTACCTGTGAAAAGAATAATTCGTGAAAAGTAATTCGTGAAATAAAAAACAACAGCAATAATAATAATAATAATGAAGATAATAATAATAATAATAATAATAATAATAATAATAATAATAATAATAATAAGACATTGTTATTAAAGACCACAAACAAAATAAGTGCCTCCTTATTCATATGGCAGTCCCTGCAGACTGCAATGTGTCTTTGAAGATATTCGAAAAACTGTCAAAATACAAGGACCTTGAAATAGAAATCTCAAAAATGTGGCACATGGGAACATCAACAATTCCTGTTGTAGTCGGAGCCCTTGGACTGGTTGGAAAAGATTCCAGTAGGCTGATTGAAGGGATCGCTGGAAGTCCATGCCTCAAAGAGATACAAAAAATTGTCCTGACAAGTACAGCCCACACTTTACGAAGGGCTTTATCTATGTAATTATTTTTTTTTTTTTTGCAGTGGAAAGTGTCATGATGCCATTTCTAACCTTAGGTCCCTGGGCGGGACCCGGAAAGAAATGTGTAAACGCCAGATATCAAAGGAAATAAAAATAATAATAATAATAATAATAATGAAGATAATAATAATAATAATAATAATAATAATAATTTTATGGGACTGCACAATGCACATAGACAGAACAATCAAAGCTAACCGCCCAGACATTGTTATTAGAGATCGCAAACAAAACAAAGTGCCCCCTTATTAATATGGCAGTCCCTGCAAACTGCAATGTATCATTGAATATCTTCAAAAAAGCTATCGAAATACAAGGACCTTGAAATCGAAATCTCAAAAATGTGGCACATGGAAACCTCGACTCCCATTGTTGTAGTTGGAACCTCGGACTGGTTGGAAAAGATTCCAGTAGACACAGTGAAGGAATTCCTGGAAGCCCATACCTTAAAGGAATACAAAAATTGTTCTCACGAGTACAGACCACATCTTACGAAGGGCTTTGTCTATGTAATTTGTGTGTGTGTATGTGTGTGTGCTTGTGTGTGTGTGTGTGTGTGTCTGTGGAAAATGTCATGATGCCATTTCTGACCTTAGGTCTCTGGGCGGGACCCGGAACGAAATGTGTACACACCAGAAATCAAAGGAAATAATAATAATAATAATAATAATAATAATAATAATAATAATAATAATAATAATAATAATAATAATAATATAATGTTTACGGAACTCTACAATACACACAGACAGAATGATCACAACTGATCAGCCATACATCGGGATCATAGACCGGAAATCTGATTGACATGGCAGGCTCTGCTAATTTTAATGTATATTTGCAGATCTTCAAAAAGCTGTCAAAATACAAAGATCTTGAAGTGGAAATATAAAAGAAAACTGTGGCACATGAGGGCTTCAACAATTCCAATCGTAGCTAAAGCGTCCGCACTGATCGGAAAAGGTTCTGATAGACGTGTTGAAGGGATTCTCGGTAATCTAAGCCTTAAAGTAATACAAATGTACTCACACATAGAGCCCACACATTACAAAGGGCTTTATCTTGGTAAAATATTTGTGAGCTTACCGTTTTTTTCTTCTTGACAAGAACAAAAGCAAGCACAATAATAATAATAATAATAATAATAATAATAATAATAATAATAAAAAGAAGAAGAAGAAGAAGAAGATGAAGAAGAAGAAGAAGGAGAAGATGAAGAAGAAGATTATTATTGTTTTATTTTCTTTGATTTCTGTTGTGTACTCATTTCTTTCCAGGCCCTGAACAGACACCAAAGGTCAGAAATGGCATCATGACATTTTCCACCGAGCAATTAAAAAATAAAAAAATATATTTTACATAAAGCCTTTTGTAAAGTGTGGCCTGCACTCGTGAGAACATTTTGTTTTATATTTCTTTAAGGCATGGGCTACCAGGAATCCCTTCAGTGAGTCAATTAGAATCTTTTCCAATCAATCCGAGGGCTCCGACTACAACAGAAATTGTTGATGTTCCCATGTGTCACATTTTTGAGATTTCGATTTCAAGGTCCTAGTATTTTGATAGCTTTTTGAATATCTTCAAATATTCATTAGAGTCTGCAGGGTCTGCCATATCAATAAGGAGACAAAGTTCTATTTGCGGTCTCTAATAACGATGTCAGGGCGATTAACTTTTATTGTTCTGTCTGTATGTATTGTTTAGGGCCAAAAAACTTTTACAGGTCCTATCTGTGTAAGCAGGTCTGTGTGGTGTTCATACCAATTTCTTCCAGTTTAATTTCCGTAGAAATTGCAGAGTTCCAGTACAGATATGCACTGTTATTCAGTGGGTGCCAATACCGAGCAACCTGAGACAAGATGATCAATTATTATTATTATTATTATTATTATTATTATTATTATTATTATTATTATTATTTCCTTTGATATCTGGCGTTTACACTTTTCTTTCCGGGTCCCGCCCAGGGACCTAAGTTTAGAAATGGCATCATGACACTTTCCACTGCCAAAAAAATAAAATAAAATAAAAATAAAAATAAAAATAATTACATAGATAAAGCCCTTCGTAAAGTGTGGGCTGTACTTGTCAGAACAATTTTCATTATTATTATTATCATTATTATTATTATTATCATTATTATTATTATTATTATTATTATTATTATTATTATTATTATTATTATTAATTGTATATTACGAAGCCTTTACACCAAAAAGATACATGATGAGAAAACATGGAAATTCTCGGTCACTCTTTTATCCTTCCTCTTTATATACCAACCTCCCCACAAGTCAAAGTGTGGCACAAGGCTGGTTCTTAAAGTGGGAATATTCCGAGCACGTAGGCTCGTGAAAAAATAGCCCGTAGAGCCAGTGTACAGGGGTCGGGTTTGTCTACCTCTCCAAACGAGACTCTGCCCATCTAACCTCATCTGGGTTCCTCTCCGCCCGGCCTTCCTCAACGAAAAATTAAAAAAAAAAAAAGCTTTTTCAGGAGAGTTTTATTGCGCATGCGTTAATTTTACAGAGAGTCTTCGAATAGTTGTTTGTCACACTTAACGCTGGTTGGCGTTAGGAGATATCATTTTGCGGAAACTGGATTCACTGTGTATTCCTTTTAAAACCTTGAATGATTGAATTTATTCTTAAAAGTATTTTAACTGTTATTTTCGCTCTTCTTGTAGACATTTAAACGAAGATACTAAAAGGACGCGTCTAAAGTTTTTTATACTTTAGTCCAGTTGGTTGAAATGTGCAACTACAGTGAAATTGATGACTTTTATATGTTTCTCATAGTTATTAAACCGAAGACCGGACTCCGTGCCTCTATCACCTACATTATTTCCTGCTTTGCATTTGTTGCCCTAAAAAATGAAACACAATCAAACAAAGGCCGCAGATTACCGTGTGCCCAACAGGTGACGTAGAAATACTATCATTTGTAATTTGTTTGTAAATATATTATCACCGATAGCATTTTTACGGTCCTAGGACTGTTGCGTACTGGACATTTGCGTCTTGGACAATTGGTTACCGGAAGATTGCGTTCTTCTAATAATTTTTTGAAGATTTTAAAGGCAATTACCATAATTTTGAAAAAGACATACGTAATAACTATAAATTTTGAAAAAAAGGAATAAAATAAAAACAAAAAATTAAAAGTTTATTTTTCTTTTAAATACAGTGACAGATTAATAGATTTGCAAGATCGCTCTACACATCACCAGTATGTTTTTGTTTCATCGGCTTTTTCTTATGATAGTGGTAGCCGTAATTTTCCTCGTCCACAAATATTTTTCTCCAGTGTTTGATTTTTAGGACTTAGCCATGGGTCTCAAATAAAAATATAATCTATAAAATCAAGAATTTATTAGATGTTTGTAGTACGCACTGCTGGAGTGAACTGAAATTGCTAGCTTAATGTTCTTTTAAGTTTAAAAAATACATTTTTCACTCTTTTCTTTATTTACGTAAGTACCTTTCAGCTTATCTAGAGTAATTAAAGATATTGGTGCGCAAATGTTAAACAACTCTTTAAAAAACCGGTAACTTCAAAAAATTATCAGAGGTAGGCAATGATCCAGGGACGCATTTGTCTTGTGGGGCAATTCTGTAGGGACGCAATTGTCTGGGACGCAACTTTCCGGTAAGCAATTGTCCCGGATGCAAATGTTCAGTACGCAACTGTACATCCATCTACTTTTACGATACCTATTTTTACGACACCTATTTTTGCAACACCTATTTTTACGACACCTATTTTTACGACACCTATATTTTATGACACCTATATTTTACGAGACATTTTTGCGACATCTATTTTTGCGACACCAATTTTTACGACACCTATATTTTACGAGACATATTTTTACGGCACCTATTTTTACGACACCTATATTTTACGAGACATATTTTTACGACACCTATTTTTATGGCACCTATATTTTACGAGACATATTTTTACGACACCTATTTTAGCGACACCTATTTTTATGACACCTATATTTTACGAGACATATTTTTACGACACATATTTTTACGACACCCATATTATACGATAACTATTTTTACGACACCTATATATTTACCACACCTATTTTTACGAGACTTATTTTTACGACACCTATTTTTGCGACACCTATTTTTACAACACCTATATTTAACGAGACATATTTTTACACCTATTTTTACGACACCTATTTTTAGGACACCGATTAAAAAATTAGATTTCGTCATTAATCTAACACAAGCGTGAAAAAAATCAACTGATCTTTTTTTTTTACACAAAGGTACACTTGAGGTAGAGTGTTACGATATATGATTGTTCATATGGATAGGAGGGGAAGATAACGGTTGACTATAGACGTAAACAAGTCAAAACTCTTAAAAACTTTATCGGGATCTCTGTATCCTATTTTAAAAAACATATATTGTCGATACGGAAAACATATCGACCTAAAAACAGGTAAATCTTTTACTTTCAACCCATTATGAGGTATGGATAATAATGTTAAATTGATTCATTTATAAAAGGCTATTAAAAAACACCAGATCTGTTGCTATGACAGACATTATGAACGCTAAAAGAATTGTAAGAATCAGACGACAGTAAATAATTCAGTCGGTCTGAGGAAATTTTCTCCATTGAAATAGCTGTGTTTATTCGCGTGGGTTTGAAGTTTATTTGATTTTTTTTTTCTCTCGTAAAATTGAAATAAAATTCAGAAATTATTTTTGACATATAATACGAGATAAAAAGGTGAGTGTAAAATTCTCACATTTTTTCTTTTTAGATATTTCTTCAATTTGGTATGGTTTATAATTTTTATTTAATTTCTTAAAAACCACAAAAACTTTACCTACATCTGTTCTTTTTTTTGGTTTAATATTTTTTCTCGAAGACCAATTAAAAATCCAATATACATACATACATATACGTATACGCATTCATGAGGGCATACATACACTCACACATACAGACACACTTATGTATGTGTCTGTATAGAATACTAGAAGTATTTTGCATTTAAGCTTTTTAAACTCATATCAAAAGAAGAAAAATTAACGTTTTATCGAATGTAGACTCATTGTGTTTTACGGCATATCAATCTCAATTAGTTACTAATGCCGACAAGATTTTTAGGATAGGTTTGTATGAATAGAATATGTATTTTGTAAAATATCAGTTTGTAGATTAGGCTTCATTGACGTATTTTTGTAAAGAGGTTTTTGACAAGAGTCAAATGTATAGCTGCTATTTTTTTCAAAAATGTATTGCAGCTATTTTTACTATAAAAATCTATTTGATACTTTTGTAGTTTTTTTTTACGCCAGTTTGGTGGCTAACTGTTCCATAGATGTGACTCTAACAGGTACTACTAGGCCGTGTAATAGTGGACCTGTGAATAACAGCAATTATGATGTCATCCCATGCTGCTCAAACCGTCCCGATCGTAGGCGTTGCTCGTGGATGTATTTTATCATCATATCCATAACAAGACGATAGAACCAAATTCCAACTGCATGACATTCATGTCACATACCCCATTTCAACAACCAAAAAACTTCAAAAAAATATATGGAAAATATGTTATTCTCAGGCGCATGCAGCTTTCATTCAAACACACACTCGACTGGTTACTGCAGGTAAAAATCGGTTATCAGTGCCGTTAATCACTGTAATATACAGTTGTGCATCGAGTGGAAAATTAATTTTTTTCACTGTCAAACAGAAATATTTTTACGCTTATCTCATTCAGATCTAAATTCTATTATTTCCTTTTTTTCTATTTAGGTTTCCGTCTTTGTCAAGATAAAGTCCACCAGAGGATGGAACACGCCGTCTAAATAGAGTTTGTCTTTTATTCACACACATACAAACACACACACACACACACACACACACACACACACACATATATATATATATATATATTTATATGTAATTTTAATTTATTCAAACATTATAATATAAACATGTTATAGCATCAATATAAAAAAAAACATGTTAAGTTTAAAATTTTAAAAAAATCATTTAAAGAAAGAACTGAGAAAAAATACATATATTTTATTATTTATTTATTTAATCGAAAAGCCAAAGCCTCATTTAGAGCAAACGCTAATCTAAGGAGAGACAAATATTGTATTAGGTTGGTGCAAAAATAATGTCGTTTTTTGACGTTCAACTTCATGTGAGAAAACAACATTATTTTTGCACCAACCTAATAACAACTTAGATACAGCTGAAGTGATGACATGAAGAAATTTTGCAAATGGCAATACATACACAATCATATTATTACATACGAACACGTAGACATATTTAGATATATAAGCACGCAACAACATAGACGAAAGAGGAAATAGATGTCCACGACCCAAAAAAGGAAATATGATATCAGACACATATACATACAATGAAAGGCATATATTGGCATTCATACACACTAATAACAATAAAGACATACACACATAGATAGCCAAACCCACAAAGATTCAAATATGAAATTATTAATTAGCGAAAACAAACTATTAAAATATATCTTACATGGGCAAAGATATATATCTTTGCCCTTGTAAGTAACATTTTAATTTTAAATAATAATTTAAATGATTTAATTAAAAAATTACAAATTATAAATTAATAAATTATATTAATAATTCAAAAAATAATTTAAATATTTTAAATAAAAAAAGGGTTTAATAGATGAAACTTAACAGTGTTAGAATAGAATAACAAATTTTTGGCAATAAACAAAGCAAAGAAAAAAGACATATATATATATATATATATATATATATATATATATATATATATAGACAAAAATACAGACATAATGTAGAGACAAAATATATACGCTTAGACAACAAACAACTACTAGGAATATTATCAAAATTACTATAAATGATTCACAGCCCATTCGAGATTAGTGTGTAACGAAACGCAACTGTTATTTATTAAGCCCACAATTAATTTTAAATGACTACTGTAATAGGAACTTACCCATAATAGTAATGGACTATCCCGTACACCATAAATACTGCGCCTCAAGACGAAGATCTAAGCGTGAAATTCAGTCCTTTTTGGACGTCCCAGCTAGCCGGTCGAACTCTCTGCCTCTGAGGCAGAGGGGAACTCTCTGCCTCAGGGCAGAGAGGAACCCGGACGAGGCTCCGCCGAAGGGCAGAGCCTCGTTCGGGGAGTTTGACCAGCCCGAACCCGTTTATACGGGTTCTACGGGCTATTTTTGCACGATCCTACGGGCTCGGAAAGCCAACGTTAAAACGGCCTGGTGCCACATTTGACACACGTGGCCGTGTTAATGAACATAGTGTGAGTTCAGTCTTTTTTGGACGACTCAGCTAGCCGGTCGAACTCTCTGCCTCTGGGCAGGAAGGAACCCGGACGAGATTTCGCCGAAGGGCGGAGTCTCGTTCGGGGAGGTTGACTAACCCGATCCCGTTTATACTGGTTCTACGGGCAATTTTTGCCCGAGCCTACGGGCTCGGAAAGCCCACATTAAACCGGCCTTGTGCCACATTTGACACACGTGGGCGTGTTAATGAACATAGTGTGAGTCAGTCAGGCATGAAGTCGGTCAGTCAGAGACAGAGTCGCGTCAGACGATTACTGTAAGACATTGGAATAGTGATACTGGTCGAGACAACATAGTTCTCTCTAACCTAACCTGATTGTTATTACTAACACTTCTACTTCGTTTGTACATATTCTGTTTGTAATATATCTGTGTTATTCCATACCTGTGTTCGAGTTATTCTTCATTGGTTCTACCTTGGACCATCACCGTGGTGCAAGGAACCTGGAACATAACAACTACCAAACAAATGTAGATTATATTTAGCATAGATAATCCATTTAAAACACTAAAATAAACACATATACATATATATATAAACATAGATACTTTCATATATATATATATATGTGTGTGTGTGTGTGTGTACATATATATATATATACACACACACATACATTTATATATACACACATACATAAATATACATGTGCATAATATATAAATAAGCACATACATAACATTCATAAATGCACACATGCAGTGGGCTATGATACGTTTTTAGCCACCATTAATTACAGCAATTTTGACTTGTGTAATAACGTATCTTTTTTTTTTCAGATAAAATGTGTTAGTATCAAGCAACTCTCATCTATGAACGATAGTTGAATTATATTTTGCAGTGAAATTTCGCGGAAGTAAGGAAATTGGTGAATTTCAATGAGGGCAAATGATACGATGGCATCAGTGTGGCAAGTCAAGTAGAGAAATTGCGATGTTTTTCCAGGTTAATCATCAAACGGTTAATAATATTTTCAAGAAGTTTAATGAAGAAGGCCAATGTCGTGTAGAAAAACATTCAGGAAGTGCAAGCATCGTGTCTGAACGAACTAAAAAGGCGCTGAAGAGGGAAGTCTTCAGAAACCGTTGTCAGAGCGTCAAAGATGTCGCCAACAGCATGGAAATATCGCCATATGCGGTGAGAAAGACTCTGAATGAACCAGGCTATCAAAGAAGAGTTGCAAGAAAGAAGCCCTTGATTTCAGAGGTTAACAGGAACCTTCGTATGGACTGGACGAGAGAATTCGAGAGCAAAGCTTATGAATTTTGGCAGTCTGTCATTTGTTCAGATGAAGGTAAATTCTGCAAATATTCGAAATCGAGACAGGTCTATCTTTGGAGAAATCAGAATTAGAATTGGAACACTTAATGTCTGCAGGAAACCGTGAAACGTGGAGGGATTGGAGTAATGGTGTGGGTCGCTGTCTGTGTCTGATCTGGAGGGAAATCTGATCTTATTTTGTTTTGACGAGAGGTTGAATGGTCCAAAATACTGTATAATATTAGAGAAAGGAATACTCCCAGTATTTGAAACCAATCAGATTGACAAGAATGTCTACACTTTTCAAGAAGATGGAGCACCATATCATACGAGCAATGTAGCAAAGGCCTGGAGGGAATCGCAAAGAATCAAGTCACTACCATGGGTAGCGCAAAATCCTGACATAGATCCAGTACAGCACGCTTGGGAGCAACTTCACCGAAAACTTCGAGAGCGCGAAACCAGAATCACGTCAGCGGCAACCCTTAAAGAAACATTGCTAAAGGAGTGGCAAAATATGAATCAGACGTTTGTCGATAGCTTGATCTAATCCAGGAAAAATCAAATACAAACACTGAAACTAGCAAATGGAGGACCTACTCTATACTAGTTCCAAATAATGTTTATTTATGTTGAGTAAGGAATACGTAATTAAATTTTAAAATTGGATGTAGTTTATTTCTCCTGGCTAAAAAATTTTCTTAGGCCACTGTATATATATATATATATATATATATATATATATATATACACACAAACTTATAAATATATACACACATACCTGCAAATATGCATACATACAAACACACACACTCACATATATATATATATATATATATATATATATATATATATATATATATATATATATATATATATATATATATATATATATTTATGGATACATATACACCCATACATACATCTCTACATAAAAATACACATACATGTACACACACAGCCAAAACTCATTAAAACTTAAGGAGGATTAGCCGATAATATAAAGGTTAACATACTAAACTTACAATAATTTTGTATTATCGGCGAAAATATTACGACACCTATAGTATGTTTGCAGTTAACACTGAGTTCATTCCTTTGATTTAAGTGGGGGATCATGTCATTAAACCTAATGATTTCAAATTTTCCATTAAGACATACACAACAGGGGGCATATAGAGATTTACATACTCGAGCTCTCTCAATTAACTTCCATTTAATAGTAGCTGTCTTGTTTTTCTCGTTTAAACTCCAAGAATACTTGGACAATGAAGTCTTTTATTTAAGATTACTATTTTTGAAAGATTGCACATGTCTACGCCAACGCTTTAAGAATATGTTCATAGTACTTCCAATGTAAATTCTTTCAATATTGAGGTTTTCTAGTTTAGAAATTGTACTAAGATAAACTAGAGAACTAGTTAAATATTTATTCTGTAATGGGCAATTATTGGGTTTCCTAAATACCACAAGTTATTATTAGTGTCTTTATATTTAGTTTTACTCACTACAATCTGGCGATTAGTCAAGTATGTTGAGTCCATATACTTGTTGAAGACTCTGTAATTATGTTACTTAATTATTTTTCCAGGTTATCAGCACAGATATAGCTTAATGTATGGGTATTAAAATTGAATACTTTACTGAGTGGATTAGTATCGGGGTCGGGGAAATATTTTTTGATAAGGTTTAGAAATTTATGTCCTAGTTTGGTTTTAACCATTAGGGGGAGTAAACCAAATAATCTTCCTGGATCTTCTTTTCTTATTGTGACCATAACTAATATGATTTCAATATTCAGTAGTGGTACCCTTTAAACCAATATATATATATATATATATATATATATATATATATATATTCAAACATAATGGCTTTAGTTTCGTGAGAATTTTTTTTTAATTGTCCAACATTTGGTTGTTTGGTTGTTTTGTTTTATGGCATATCAACCTCAGTGGGTCATTTAATGCCAACAAAATTCTTGAAATAGATTCATAGCGATAGTTTGGTAAAAAGGTATATATATATATATATATATATATATATATATATATTTGAACCATTTTTCAATTGCTCATATTTTTGGGTACAATCACATCTATTGCTGGGTATTTGTTTTTCAAAAAGCGTATTGCTTGTAATATTTTTTCTGGTAATAATTTCTTACAAATTATTTCTTGTATTAAAACCCATTTTTACATTTTATAATGCTTTTTACCTCAGTATCGGGGTTAACTAATTGTTCACAGCTTGAACCGTAACAGGTGCTACCAACCCGGGTCAGCAATTAAGAGGTGGTTTCACGCTCCTCAACACCTCCTTATCAGAGGCCTTGTTGTTGGATGTAGTTTATCACCTTACCCTGGACGCTCTCCAATATTTGGTTATCTTTTTCAATTATTCTGTTCCACGGTCTAAGATTTCGGATCACATGCGCCATCATCAGAGTTTCAACCAATATTTCTATATATTCGTTTGTAGTTCGTGAAGGCTGGAAAGAAGATTTACATTTATCTCATTCAGATCTCATTTCTATTCCTTTTTTTGTATTTACGTTTCCCTCTTCACTTGACAATTTCCACTCGACGTGCCTCCAATTCATCAGATTACCTTTTCTGTGAAATTCCAGAAAATTCTGTTCTCATTGAAGTCAATATCTACTCCATCGAACTTCGCAGTCTATGGCCTCAACAGATTTGAACTTATTGTATAATTATTATAAAATTCAGTAGTTCATTCCCCTACCACCGCTGCACTTTATCCCAGGTTAATATGGAAGCGTAGACAATTTATAATCAGCCAGGACTTTCATCAAAAGAAGGTAAATTTACCCTTTTTCAAAAACACGAAAAGTATAGATTCGCAAGACGCTTTTCAGATATTCTTAATATAGTGCAAAGACACCATGACTATCTTAAAGTTTGTAGATTTCAACGATATCTATTTAGTTGACCTGAGGCTATGAAGGTCTTTCGTGTCCAAACAGTAACCAATATATCATTGAACTCTAGTCTATATTCATGAACTAAGCGTCATTTCATACAAATCCGAAATTAATATTAATTGATAGTCCAGCCACAACTGCCAAGTTTTCCTCCCGGTAGCCATGATTTCCTCTAAACCAGATTACACTCGCATTTCGTTGGCCTGTTATCGCTCTTATGTTGTTCAAGCTGACATGACGTGTTTAATCCATTCGATATCCGACTTGCTCTTCCTAACAAGGAAAATAAATGCTCGGTGAACTGGCACAGGTAGGAAAACTGACGCCATTTATCAGGATAGATAATTTGATCAGCCTCGTTTCATTTCCCACTAATTGTTAATGTCGTACGTGATTTTTTCTTTTAGACATTTTTCTCAGTTTCTATTGAAGGCTGAATAAAGTTTTTTTTTTAATTTCTTTACTTGTAAAAGGGGAGAAAAAAAAGAAGGACTGTATTTTTTATTTATACAGCAGCTGCCTTGGTCGACGTTAACATATAACTTCATTTAGTTTTGAGAAGGCGAAAAATACTTCATGCCGAGGAACAGCCTAAGATCAAACTTCCGAAGAAAATCGTGGAAATACAGAAAAATATTCGGCATATGTTTTAGTAGTTGATGGAAAATGTAATACCTTCCAAAAGCTTCCACATGCTCTTATAAGTTTCGTTTCGTTTGTTTTTGCGACATATCAACCTCAATGGGTGATTTAATGCCAAGAAGATTTTTATTGTTGGTAATATTTTTTCCAAAAATGTATTGTTGGTGATATTTTTCCAAAAATGTATTGCTGGCAATATTTTTTTGGAAAACTGTATTCCTGGTAATAATTTTAAAAAAAATAGTATTCTGGTATTAAAACCTATTACTATAACTTTCATAGTGTTTTAGGGGGTAACTATTTGCCCATGGACGGGACCCTAACAGGTGCTACCACCCCATGTCACGGTGGACATGGAAACACCAACAACTAAGATGTAGTTTGTCGTCATACCCAGGACGCGGATGTAGTTTTTCGTCATACGCAGGACTACATGCTCATAGTAGCTCATTCAAGTAGCTCTTTGGTTCGGATATTGTCATATGATATTTATCTAATGAAGATATACAAACTGTATTACAAAGTAAGTTACTATTTGATATTGAAAAAAGCTTCATACATTTCTATCTGAAATCAACCCTACGATGGTATAGGTTGCATAAAAAGTTAATATTGTGAGTATATTTATATGGTCTGGTGCCCCTTATTTTTGTCTCAAGGTTCTTGATAAGATCCAGTGACGGATATGCAAGGTAACTGCCCCTGACCTGTCATCTAGTCTGCAGTCTCTCTCTCACAACATGCCGTGCCTCCCTCTGTCTTTTTTATAAATACTTACATGGTAACTGCTTCGAGGAGCTGTTTTCGCTGGTTCCCAGACTTCGTGAATTCAGGCGTCATCCGAGTCTGGCATCTCGTTCACACCCTTTCACTGTCAAAACTATTAAATGTAGTCGTCTCTTCTACTCCAATAGCTTCATGTCTCGCACCTCTCGCCTGTGGAACTCCCACACCTCTTCCTGTTTCCCTGATAGCTATAATCTCCAACTATTCAAATGTAATGTCAATTGACGTCTCCAGATGCCTTGATTTATCCCCTATCCTTCTCTTCATCCTTTCCTCTATCACTCCTCATTGCTCTATCTCCAACTCTATGTAACCCTTTGCGTGGTAGTGGCTTCCCGCCTTGCTTGTGGTGAAACTCTTTTAAAAAAAACTGTGTTTTGTGTACGACAGATGGATATACCTGTGTGATTTGAATTGGTGCCTGGTCACTTCCTTAGAATATTCACGTAGACCAAGTGCCTGTAAATGATTTTATCTTCACTTGAAGTGACTGTTGTTTCATGGCCACCAGTAAAACCGCGTTGTGAGAAATTCAAAGCAATCAATCGCTGCTCTTAAATAGAAAAAAGGAATGCAAATTTAGTAAATTAATAAATAACTGAAAATTTCCGGGGTCAGTTACCATTCGACTAGCCGAAAAGATCGGGTTGTGGCCCTTATAATACAGGTCCCATTCTACAGTGAACCGGTCATAGATCCTGGGAAGGAGATGTAGAGAATCAGTGTTATCGGAGCGGAAAGAACGTATGCAGTTCCGGTGGCAGTTTTGAACGTTGTACGCTCCGGCCGTCTTCAGGTGATTGAAATGGAACAATTTTCCCCCGGTGGCCAAAAAAAAAAGGCTTCTGTTCGAAATTTCCAATCACCTCACAAAGGTCAGAGCGTTCAACGGTCGAAACGTTGTGAATATGGCAAAACAGATTAGAACAACAGCCCAAACAAGTTAAACAGTGTAAATAATTAAACAGTTCATTTCAGAAATATAGACAGATCCTGAAGAAGGCCAGATCGTACAACGGCTGAAATGAGTTGTTTAATCATTTACACTAACTTGTTTGGGCTGCTGTTCTCATCTTTGTTGGTCATATTCACAACGTTTCGACCGTTATAAAGATGAGGACAAAAATCCGAACAATGTAAATAGTGTAAATAGTTACAATAAATCATCTCAGAAATATAGACAATTCCTGAAGAAGACCGGGGCGTATAACAGCTGAACCATCATGAATAAGGCAACAAAGCTGAGGGTAACAGTACGAACAATTTAAGTAGTGTAAATAACTACAATACCTCATCTCAGAAATATAGAGATAAGGAAGAAGGCCGGGACGAACAATGGCTGAAACGTCGTGAATTTGGCAACAAAGATGATGACAAGAATCCGAACATTGTAAAAGGTGTAAATAAAGCATATACATTTATTATTTCTATAATATATTTGCTAACTTATGTATTAGTAAATAAATTTAAATAAGCTTGTTTTCATTGAATTTTTATGGGGTTCTATCACAAATAATGAGGAATAAAAGTGGTCAATGGGTAAAAAGTGGTTGATGATTAAGAAAAAAAATGGTTGAGTACCACAGAGTTAGAATTTCGACTGGTTATAAGAGATTAAATTCTAAAGATTTCTGATGAAATCTTTTTTTGTCCATCAGTTTCAGTTTTAAATTTCAACTCTCTATGCATCAGTTCTGTTCAACTGGGGAGCTTTTAGTGACGATAAATGAGATGAAACCACGTTTTTCTTGAAGAATAGCTCGAGTATATATCAATTCCAGTCAACACGCATTTAGTACGGAAGGCGAAAGAAAGAAAACCGGGTAAAAAAGAAAAAAGAAAAAAAAATGAGCAGAAAATGGTTATTGAGCGGGAGCGCAAAACTTTTCTCTTATAATTGTTTTCCCGCCTTTCTGTTAAGTTAAAAGGTTGTGGTTTTTAAATGGCTTCAGGCACATTTACAATGTGATTATGCTGAGACAGGTGCACTTAGCACGTTACATTTGAACTTACAGATATTCTTTGAGTCTATTTTCCCTCAGAACATGCTCATTACACTTCAAAACAAATACACATTCGTCCACATACATTCAAACCTACATATATATATATATATATATATATATATATATATATATATATATATATATATATATATATATATATATATATATATATATACCGGGTTTAACAACAAAATTGTCCAAATCGGGTGACAGCATGGGATAATTGTCTATTCCATAAAATGTTTAATATCTGAAAAAACACTCTAGTTGAGATTCTTTTCTTCCGGTTTTTCAGTTGTTTAGTCATCTTGACACCATTTCCCATAAGACTCAATGAAAACTCCTTTGAGTTATTCACCTAGAAACAGAACACATGAAAATCGTTTACTGTCAGCTCCACTATGACTTCCCAACTGAGCAATGGTGAGAGGAAAAAGGCCATTCAAACTTTTAGTAATGGTACCAACATTTATAATCTAGTTTCCATGTTCACAGTCCATTTCAGAACCATAAAAAACGGTGAATAAGTTTTTTTTTAAATGGAGCAGTAGAGAGGAAAAGTGGATCAGGCGGTTACAACAGCAACAGGGTTCATTTCATCTTAGAGCTGAATACATTCTTATCGTTCAAGGTAAAGCCCAATGGTCTTGCAAAAACGTCGTGGGAATTCCAGTAAGATATCTTTAATCATTTCTAAGACACAACGGTCAAAGCTTAATCTAATAATTAGACAATTTTGCTGATACAAACGGTATAAGCGTGTATACATATGAAATACACTGCCGCCATATGCGAGATGCAGCGGCACAAGCACCATTTTCAAGGCCATGAGTGAGTTCTAAATTGTGTAACCGGTCTTTTAGGAGGAAGATATATATCCTATACGGCACCATTATGTAAATCTGCTTCTGTTCTATTACTCTTCCCTAGGCAAATATTCAGATGTGTACCATTCTTTAGTACCACCAGATCAGACTTTTGCAGCTAGGACTCGCCTTGCCACTTCCGCAGGAGTCGAATCAGCTTCATTCTCCCCGTATTCCATATCGATGAAGAAATATCCACTCCTGCGCGGTTACTTCCCTAACATTTAACTCTTGACCTCTTCAAGTCATCTTATATCCTTCTCCTCATAATTAAGCTATTTTAAGTGTAACCCTCTTCATAGAGAGACTCCCGAGCCTTTATATATGTAATTTGGCATTAAAAATGTTGACACATATATACCATTCCACGCAGGCATACGCACACACATACGTGTGTGAGCTGAAAAGTTTATAGACTGACTTTGAATTATTGACGATAGAACTGTGAAATTTTGAATGCGTTAATATCTCATTAATTCCAGGCAAATCGACATCTGACTGTTCAAAGAAGGCTTTAAATGTACGAGGGTGGGCTGAAAAGTTCATAGGCTGACTATGAAGGCGTGATGCTAGAGCTGTGAAAAATTGAATGCGTTAATATCTTATTAATAACTGCACGGTTTCTTTCGAGGTAAACTTCAAAAGTAACAATTACCGACTTCTCTGGAAATGGGACATAAATTGGCATTGTGGTAAACACCTAGCTCTCAAAAACATTCTTCATGACATGGTTGGTACATTGGTAGATGACTCACCAACTTTATCAGCAGTTGAATTTAGGGAGGGAAATAGTCTTGAAGATAAACACGAGGTCTGGACGTCTTGCAACTGTCACCACCTATGAAAAAAAAAACATTGATTGTGTTCATCACATGGTGATGAATGGCAAGCAATTAATAATAAATCAAATAGTCGTTGATGAATATTCTGCATAATTGAATAACTGCATTGGAATGACGAAGGTTTCTGCTCGGTGGGTGGCACGTCGTCTTCACACCTGATCAAAAGTACACCAGGCTGATCCGATTAGCTCATTTACATGAAGTATCCTAACCTAAGATTAACAAGATACAAAGAAACAATTCACGTAGTGGAAACACCTCCCCTTACCAGCTCTAAAGGTCAAGATCTTTTTTTTTGCGGAGGATAAAAAGTTATTTTCTATCGACTATCTTAAAAACGATCATACTAGCAATGTGTAGTACTATGGTAACTTATCACATTTTATATTGGTAATATGCGCGTTGTTCGTTTTTCATTTTGTCAACTGCACAATATAGTAGGGTCAGTTGGGCACCGTCTATGAGAAAATCAGCAACATGCCGCAATTCACCCCCGCCCCCGAAATTTGTAAATGGCATCTTTTGGTACTTCGCATTCGCGCCGGAACTCCAATACTAACAATATGGAGTATTTAGGTGTCAATCAGAGGACAGTGAAGAGGATTCCAAAAGAGTTGGATGAGTCTAATTGTGATTACGAAGGTACGGCAGCTCGGAAAAGTCACTCTGATCGTTCTGAGTAGCTTCTTTGGGGATAGGTTTTTCATTCAATCGTTCCTCTTTGTCCAGTTTTACCATCCATTCATTCAAAATTCTCTAGCAGGTTTCTCATTATGCTCTTGCTTTCAGTATTTCGTTTGGGGCTTATCTTCTCCTAATATGTGTTTTAGAAATTTAATTCCCTTCTTTACAATTGTTTATTACAACTTTAATCGTAGTTTCTATTTTCATTAAAACTTCCTTATTCCTTCCATGATCTCTCAAAGTTATTCGTATCCTTAGTCGCTAAAACTAATTCTAGTCTTCATCTTTGAGAAGGTTATCTAACATTTCCTCCCATATTTTCAGATTAGACAAACAAACTAAGACAAATGAAAAGCTAAAGAAAGAAAGACAGTAATGAGTGAAGGAAAAAGGAAAACGAATAATGAAAGAAAGAATGGGATTACGAATAAAGAAAGAAAGAAAGAAAGAAAGAAAGAAAAATAAAGAGTAAAAGAAAGAAAGAAAATAAAGAGTGGAGTAAAAGGGGAAAAATAATGAAAAAAAGAAACAAGGTACGAAAGGAAGAAAATACGGACGAATAAAAGAACAAAGAAAGAAAGAATGAAAACAAGTACGAAAGAAAGAAACAAAGAAAGAATAAAGAAACTATGAAAGAAAGAAAGCTAGAAAGAAAGAAAATAACGAACAAAAATAGTAAATAGACTATGAAATAAAGAATGAAATTTCGAAAGAATGTAAGAAACACAAATAAGCAAAGAATGAATGAAAGAAAGAAAGAAAGAAAGAAAATAAGAAAGAAAATAAGGAGTAAAGAAAAAAGGGAAAAGATTGAAGGAAAGAAATAAAAAAGAACGAAAGGAAGAAAGAAAGAAAGAAAAGAAATCAAGCAAGCAAGAAAGAAAAAAAATGAGAAGAGCGGAAACAAATAAAAACAAAAGATGCTGAAGGAAAGAAACGAAGCATGCCAAAAGAAAACAGGAAATGAAAAAGATAAATAAATCGAAAATCACGTAAAAAGACAAAATTGAGAAAATTAAAGAAAGAAAACATCATATAGAAAGTTAATGAAAAATAGTCGTAAAAGAAATAAAGAAAGAAAGAAAATATTCATAGAAAGAATAAAAAAAGAAATAGAGAAAGTAAATAAAGATTGAAAGAAAGAAATTAAAAAAGTACGAAAGAAAAAAAGAAAGAAAGAAAGAAAGAAAATAAAAAATGAAGAAAAACGAAACAAGAGAAAATATATAATAATCCCTGGAGCAAATGCGAAGGTCTATTAATTTAAGAAATGAAAATGAGGGAAAGATTGAAAAATAAAAAAAATATATATGCAGGAAAATAGGAGACCATTAAACAAATGAGGAGAAAAAGAGAAGAATTAATAAAAAGAAAAGAAAAAAAAGACAAAATAAAGAATGATAGAAAGAAAAATAGAGAAATAAATAAAAAGGGAAAGGCAGAGAGTGAAAAGCAGGATACAAAGACAGAAAGAGACGACAGAAAATTAATGTAAACAAAATATGTGCAGAAAAGAAATTAAATTAATAACAACAAAGAAAGAATAAAAATAAAAGAAACAAACATGAAAAGAAAAAGAGGCAAGTCCATAGAAAGTGGGGAATAAAATCAAGAAGGAAAAAAAAAGAATTATATGAAGAAATGAAAGTTCAAAGAAAAAATAAGAGAAACAAGGAAAATAAAAAGTAGGAAAGCAAAGAGAAAGGTAAAAAAGACGAGGAAAATAATGAAATTTGAAGAAGTAATTTCAGTAATGAATAAATAGAAAAAGTTTTTAAAAAGTGGAAAAAAATTCTTCAGGGAACAGAAAGAATAATTTTGAAGAAAAAAATACAAAAAATCAAACCAAGAAAGAGAGAAAAATACAATATGTCGGTAGAGGAATCAATAGAAATAAAGAAAGTGACAGTAAAGAGAGAAATTTCTCAGGTCAAAACAAAGAAGGAAGGAAGGATAATGTGATTGCAATTGACCAACACTGCAATCGTTAGTGTTTTTACCAAATGGTGTAGTTAAATGTCCCTTGATTTTTAGCGTGAGAAATCGATTCGGCGAAGATATCGTTCGATAATGGAGACATTTAGAGGCGGAAGTTGCAAAAACAACCGCGACAAAAGAACAAAATTCGTTAAAAAAACTACATCCCCTGCCATATCCAAAAAAATCGAATTCACGAGAAACTCCATTTTGATTCGTTGCGTGTTACGTATTTTGGCGGTAAAATTCTTGATTGGTTTGACTGATTCTATTCGTTGTTTCATTTAATGGAGAATTTCATTGTATCGGTCTATCGATCTATCTATATATCTATCTATCTCTGTATAGTATCTATCTATCTATCTATCTCTGTATAGTATCTATCTATCTATCTATCTATCTATCTATCTATCTATCTGTCTATCTATCTATCTATCTATCTATCTATCTATCTATCTATCTATCTATCTATCCCTGTACAGAATCTACCTCTGTCGGAACCTTATCTATCTATCTATCTATCTATCTATCTATCTATCTATCTATCTATCTATCTATGTACAGTATCGATCTATTCATCTATGTATCTCAGTCTGAACCACTCTAGTTATATATCTATTATAGACTGTTCATATCTGTCTTTTATCTATCTCAGTTTGTTCATATCTATATATCTATCCATCTATCTATTAGTAAATATATCTTAAATCGTTTCTATATATCTATCTATCTATCTATCTATCTATCTATTCATACACACACACACATAAATATATATATATATATATATATATATATATATATATATATATATATATATATATATATATATATATATATCGGTCACTTCAGATATAACGACATATATATCAATCTATCAATTACAGAATGTTGATATATATCTCATTTCTTTCCCATTTATCTCTCTATCAGTGTATATAATACTGTCTGTTTCTATGTATCGCTCTCTCTATTAATCTATCTCTCAATCTACCTTTCTAAGTATCTCCGTCTGTTCCTATCTATTTAAATAGTCACAGGTTTTTTTCATATGTATCTCTCTACTCATAAATAAGGGTTTAGCCCTGAAAAGCGTTTTATATTTCTTCATTTGGTCAGGTTCATTTAGCCAAGTGTTTAAGGACGGGCATCTTTCCAACATGCATATTTTTCCAGCAATATTAAGCGCTCAAATGTTTTTCCGATCAGACTCTCTGTTTTGATACCTCTCTATTTCTTTTTGCCTATTATTCAACAAAATCTATTTATTTCTGCCTGTCTGTTAAATTCTTTCAATTTTCTCGATATTTTAACGCCAAATGGTTTTAGCTCTTGGGCAACGATAAGCTATTGCTTGCGTGATCGTTCCACACACACAGATCGTAGTAAAAGGGTTTTCGAAATTAACTGGCTGGTCTAAGGTGAGTTGAAAAAGATGGATGAAGTCGAATAATTTTGTATTTGGCCTAGTGCTTTGAAGCGACATTTTCCATTTAATAAAATGTGTGTTCCCAAACTTGCAAAACGCAAGTTATGTTAGCGTGCACGAAATTTTTCTAACCTGCCACATACAATTAATAGTTAACATGACACATTCGTCATTACAATTGGTTCCCCAAACAATTATGTGTCTGACTGATATATATATATATATATATATATATATATATATTTTTTCTATGTTCACTTTTATATATATATATTTCTATGTTCACTTTTATATTTACACACGCTCTATCTCTGATATTGAGCACTTTATCCCATAAATATAGCAGATTTTAACACTATATTTCTTCATATATATATATATATATATATATATATATATATATATATATAAATAAATTAACTGAATTGAAAATATGGTTTCATTGCTACACAGGAATTAGCAAGTTTCAAAAACGGAAAACAAAAAATTCAAATTCAATTATATTAAATTAAAACCATTAGTTCAGTTTCAACTTCAAGCGAATTTTAAAATTCCAAAATACGCTATATCTGATTTATGAAAGAAAAAGAAAGTTTAACGTTTTCTAAATTTGTTTTTAAACAGGGTAACATGTTTTGTATTCAGATACCATTACTATTTTTCAAGAAAAAGAGCATATATATATATATATATATATATATATATATATATATATATATATATATATATATATCAGCGTGAAAAATCAAGAAGCGCTTTTAGAGTCATTGAAAAAATGGATTCAAATTTCAAACTGATACTTTGAGAATCTTTTGCAACTAATGCCAAAAGTTGCTGCTGCAGTTATCAAGACTAAAGGAAGATATTTTGACGAAACCACAATTTAATCATAAAATCATTTTTTTGTCATAATAAAATGTCTAATAAAAAATCATGTCTCAATTTTAAACATGTATAATAATTTTATTTCATTTAAATGACAAAACATCTACTTTTAGTGCCAATTTAAAAATTACCAAGGGTTGCCTCAAACATATGAATTCTCGTATGTATATATATATATTTATTTAAAGACATTTATATATATTATGTTTAACGTTCTTTTTTTAGTGATGTGCCTTACCCGTTCGGCCACAGAGGAGCGTCTGGTTAGCAAGGTCGATTTTACTATCTTTAAACTTAAATCTTCCATGGATCTCTTCTATTCATATCTGCTCTAGCGTATCAAATGTAAACAAATGACGTCATACATTTTTGAATTGGACATAGTCCGACAATATATTTAAAGACATTTATATTATGTTTAACGTTCTTTTTATAGATACAAGTATTTGAGTAAATGCTCTGTTTTATAATAAACAGTATTAAATAACATTTACCGGCCTGAATGTCCGAGAAATTTTCATAGAAAATTTTCGCTCTCCGACAGGAATCGAACCTGTATCCTATACGGAACCATCATTCCGCGTGATGTGCCTTAACCGTTCGTCGATTTTACTATCTTTAAACTTAAATCTTCCATGAATCTCTTCTATTCATATCTGCTCTAGCGTATCAAATGTAAACAAATGACGTCATATATTTTTGAATTGGACAGAGTCCGACAATTTATTTAAAGACATTTATATATATTATGTTTAACGTTCTTTTTATAGATACAAGTATTTAAGCAAATGCTCTGTTTTATAATAAATTTATCGGACATTCAGGCTGGTAAATGTTATTTAATACTGTTTATTTTAATTATATTTATTTTTTATTATCTATAAAAATAACGTTAAACATAATATATATAAATGTCTTTAAATAAATTGTCGGACTATTTCCAATTCAAATATATATATATATATATGTATGTATGTATGTATGTATGTGTGTGTGTGTGTGTGTGTGTGTGTGTGTGTGTGCGTGGGTGTGTGTTGTAAACATTTTAGAACATTTCTACAGTATTCATAATCTCTTTTTTTAAGGTTTGGTTTTAATTTTTTTTAATGATAGTTTCAAAGTCATTTAAATTATGTTTATTATTTCTACGAAAGATTATAGATGTATTTTCGACAAGTATTGAAAAATACTGCCAGTGGATAACATTGTGCTAATGCCGAAATTACTCGCAATAAAAAAGTATGTATCAACATGCTAGTTTTATCTCGATCGATAATATGAGCCTCAATATATATATATATATATATATATATATATATATATATATATGTATGTGTGTGTGTGTGTGTGTGTGTGTGTGTGTGTGTGTGTGTTTCGGATTCCAGGATGAAATCCGATATCAATAAATAACAAACGCCAGTAATAGATAAGCAAAATAAATGTATTAACGTAATAATACAAACTGGTAATACGTGTTAGTAGATCCAGGAATGCGGGTTAGTAGCACTAATATATATATACAGTCTTGGTATTGAACTATCGCGGTATGACTCCTTACTGAGTCTGCATGCTCGCTAACTGTGACTCTTGTGCTACCCTCCTCTAATACTACTCTGATACTTCTCTGATACAGACCCCATGTATTCACTGGTAGTAATATACGTATACCTCGGGCGAGTCCATCTATGTGAAAAGGGAAGACCCCTTATCAATATATATATATATATATATATATATATATATATATATATATATATAAAGAAAGAAAGAAAGAACAGTAAGATATATAATCTGGTGTTCTTATTGATATTTTTATTTTTACAAGAGTGCTCAATGAAAATTTACAGAGCATAAATATTATAAATTTACTGATTTAAAAATATGGTTCCAACGCTACACAGGAATTGCCATGTTTCAAAAACAGAAACTAAAAACGTCAAATTCAATTATATAATTAAATTAAAAGCACTAGTTCTGTTTCATTTTCAAGCGAATTTTGGAATAACTTATTTTGAAATTTACGGTGTTTTAAAACATATACATTTATAATAATTGTTTCCAAGGATACAGAGAAATCCAAACATTTAGACAGGTGCGCTAGCGTGTTCATTTTTATTAAAGACTATTGTATCAAATATGAGTTACTTTCGAAAAGAGGTTAAGTCTAGGTAGGGTAGTGGTGCATTTTTCAACGAATTATGACATCTGTTCAACGCATGTCGTCTTATTTTTTTTATCAACGACAAAAAGGTTTTCGGCATTTTCCCCTAAAGTTTGTACTTGTATACATAAAGATTCTTTCTAAAAGAGTTGTTTGGATAAGAATACGTTGTATAGAACTACTATTTTACAATATTAGTTTTACTTTTAATTACTAATAGACTATATTTCATTTTAAAACAAATAAATGTAATAGAATTACTTAAATTATTTAAAAGATATTATTTCATATAAAATATAAGTATGTATATTACGAGCTCTTTATTTTATTTTTAAATATTATTTAAGGAAAATGTTTGACAATGTCGGCAAAGAATAGCTATTTCATTACTTTTATTCAGTAATCTTTTATTAACCTAGTAATATATAATTTCTCATGTATGCACAAAGGACATGGGTCATTTAATGATCTGCATAATCTAGATTTTCTTATTAATTTCCATATTACTGTAGGTGTTTTGGTGGTTTCTTTTAAGTGCCATTGACGTCTGATTTCGGTATTTATTTATCCTAAATGAACTTTTATGTTGATTGTATCTTTTCTTGAACTCATGCCTTGTGCATCCAATATAGTCTTTTACGTTGTCCGGATCCTCAATAGTTGAGATATTGCAATGGTATATTAATATTTCCGTGCGATATTTATTTTTTAGAGGACAGTTAAGAGGATTATTTCAGATACATAATTTTTGTTTATCTTCTCTTTTTACTTTTGTACTGTCTAAATTTCTTATTGATTATTCAAGATATTATACCAAATTATTTTTCTGCTTCTGTTTTCCATTTTCATTTTTATGTAAGTTAATTTTGGGCTTTTGTAGCCACTATCTTTAAGAGCTTTATTATATAGAAATTAATATGTTTATAAAAAATGTTGTCATTTGCTGAATTTCTCATAATTTTTCGAGAGATAAAGTTATATGCTCAATTATAGATGGAGGATAATTTGATTTAGGGTGTATATATAAAGGATTGGTATTGGGTTTTTATAAGTTATGTATACATTTTTCATTGAATCTAATGTTATATCAAGGAAGTTCACTTTTTTCAATTTATTGCTTACCGTAATTTTTATGTTCACGCATTTAAAATCTTTATATATCTTTTTAATTTTATTGGTTTTAAAGTTAGTAGAGTTCTTTATAACCATAATTCCATCGTCTCCGTATAACCAAATGTCAGTAATATTAATCTCAAGGTACGCTCTGAGATTGTATAATATAAAAAGGCCTATAAGGTCAGAAGACGCGACTGAGTCTAGTGATCCCATTGTGATGTCAAAGCTAGCATGAGAATTTTTCATCCATTGCTCACCATTATGTATCAGTACCGATGTTTTCGCATGTATAATAATGCTCCTTTCTTCTATTACGTCCGTGTAATAGGTAGCAAAGTATGTGCTTTTAAAACTCAATAAATTTCAAAATAAATTATTCCAAAATTCGCTCGAAAATGAGACATAACTAGTGCGTTTAATTGAATTATATAATAATTGAATTTGAATTCTTGTGTAGCGATGGAACCATATTTTTAAATCAGTTAATATATATATATATATATATATATATATATATATATATATATATATATATATATATATATAACTTTTCTATAGCGTACTTAATATCGAGGATGAAACGTTCGTATTGTAGCTAGAAACGCAGGGGTTTTAACTCAAAACTGCTTAGTCATTCTAAGTTTCAAGCTTGAAATATTTATCATGAAGCAAGAAACCGACTCCACTACGCAGTTGATCCCTATATCTATACCATATATATATATACTTTTTTTATATTTTATTTTATTTATATCTAATCATTATTTATTACCTATTTTTAATTAATATTAATTTATTTTAAATTTATATTTAATATTTATTTTTTATATTTATATTTAATTTTTATATTTTCATTTTATTTTATTTAATAGTTTTATCTTCTTCAATAACGGTTTTGTTTTATAATTATTTTATTTATCATATTAAATGTATTATTATTTGAATATTACTTGTTATTTTAATGTAATTTTTAATTTTAGAGGTTACCTTACTCTATTTTTAAAAAAAATCTTCTCAATTTTTTAAAATATTTTCCTTTTAAACTAGATATTAATATTTTAACATAGTTCAAGGTTATTTTAATTATCTTCTTGACTTCGACCAGCCACTCCCACCTCTACGTTAATGCTTTTGGGAATTAATTTAGATTCATTTAGATTCTCTACTGCAACATTCCTGTATTTGAAAGGATTAAAAGTTAAATTATTATAAATATGCATAGTACGTCTAAATTATTTAACCATACATGCTCGAATATATATATATATATATATATATATATATATATATATATAGTTAAATCCTATATTTTAGATGCATCAAGGGTGGTGTTCAGTGATACACTGTTCTCATCGCCGATTTCTGGTTTCGCATCATGTAGGCTCCTACAGCAATCCCGACCTGAATTTAGGTGATTCAGGCCGCCTCCTTGTAAGCGTCGTGCTACGCACCGCGACAATGCAAAAAAAAAAACAGTAATCAATAGCAAGGGCCCGACTTCGATCGTTCTTATTAACACATGTCAGTCAGCGTCAGCCAATGAAAACAGGGCTTTCTCATTCCTCTTCTATATAATGGTGTCTTATTACTGCATCCGTTTTTTTCTATTTCCGTAATCCATACCGAGGTGAGCTGGTATCTTTATTGCATTAAGTCCCTGTTTTACCTTTGAAATACTAATCCCATATCAATACCTAATCTTTAACTAAACCTACACTCATACCCAACTCAAATCTAATCTATACTAGCACTTTCTCAAAAGAAATTCGCTATTCTAACCATCCGGTCATATATATATATATATATATATATATATATATATATATATATATATATATATATAATTCGTATCTAAATTATGTCAAAAATAGACACAAATATGAACATGCACAAACAACACATTCTATTCTTTGAGATATTTTAGATACGTATTATTTTTTTTGTTGCGATAGAAAAATTGTTTAAGAAAAATTCAAAATATTTTCTTTCAAATAATTTTATTTTTCAAAGTAATTTCAATCTCATCTGATATCATCTGTGGTTGCATATCTATCGATGTGCTAACCCTTCAAATATATATATATATATATATATATATATATATACATACACATTTGAAGGGGTACACACATACAGAAATATATCTGTACATATAAGTATAAGTACCATGTACTTCACTGAATACCAAGTTACTTGTGAATCGTTACATAACCATCCTAATTTCCATGTCCTGCTATGTCCTCTCCTTATCTCATTCATTACTGCCATTTTTACAGTCACGCACCACCTTGTATGGTACTCGAGAAACGTATTTGGAAAATTATTATAAAAAAACAACTATATTATTAATGTTTTCTTTCATTACAAAGCTGATGAAAAACATTCTCACACATCGGTTCTTTGACAATAGTATGAAAATTGATTTGTTTTGATCTTCCGTTGTTTTTATTCCAGAAACCCTATTAATTTCAAAATCGTTATGGGTTGCCATCATCTCTGGTCCTGCTGTTTTTGTTTTTCTTGATCTTGACTAATGTTTTACTTCCGAATATCACACATCCTTCTATATATTTTTTTCTTTCATGTAGACCAGGTTTTTATTCACTGTTGCCATAATAGATGTTCTCCTTTCTTTCGGTCTAGCGGTTGGAATGTATTTCCCTTTGCTAAAATATTCATTCTTCCATTGGATGTCATACGTTCTCCCGTTTTTTCTTTGTTCAACTATTGAATCTCTAAATATATCCCATTTAGCCATTCCAGATTTCTATTTAGCCTTATATATTAAAAAATAATTGGGGCAGGGATTATCTGCCGTCTGACCTTTTACTCCCCGTTGACTTCTGTTTCTCTTGTTCTTTCATTTTTTGTGGTGTAATGGATATCTGCTCTAGGAGAGCCAAATTCGACATCCCGTAGGGTTCATTAAATTCATTTACACCAACATAGATTTGGGAAAGGTATGAATTCATCATGTCTCCTACAGCTATGGCTTAAATACGAGTGCTTGTCTCTAGAAAAAAAAATTATTTCCCAAACAAGTGATGAACAATATTCACTTTCAAATGAAAAATTATACCTGTTCAATTTCAAGCCCAAATGTGTTTGACGCAAGAAGCTTTATTTGAAAGTATTGCATGATACATGCCAATCAGCTGCCAGGTACTTGAAGTCACACCCATACACTGCGTTATTTTCTGCATTTTTAGTGCGCAGGAGGATTACATGGAATAAAAAGGCAGAGAGAAGACTAGACATAAGCAGAATGGGGGGGACAGGACAAAAAATGAACAGGATTCCAGAAGGCAAAAATGGCGATTCATAACAGCATTTAAATTTTGAAGATTGTATTTACCAGGGCACACGTAAATGGAAGAGAGTTCCATACGTGGGAAGTGCTAGAAACGAAACTTGACGTAGAAGTGTTGGCTGAATTAAGCTATTTCAACATTAAACAGGCGGGACCTAGATGTCAATCTAGTAGCACGCTTAAAAAAGCTCGTCGGAACACTTGCCATAAAAATATTTGTAGAAAAGACAGAGGGAAACCCGTTAAATTGCAATGTCTTTCATGTTAGAGTTCCGATAACTCGCGTCACTTTGCAATGAACATCTGTTTAAAACACTACTGATATAGATCGTGATTTACATGACGTTAAGTTATGCAGTCGCCTCCTACAATTATCTCAACATATTATCCAATCACTTTGACAATATTTTTTAAGCTTTTCACCCAAGGCAAGGCTGGAAGCCACTAGCACGCAAGGGATTACAGAGGATTTGGAGCGAGAACAAATAGGTGTGTTAGAGGAAAGGATGTGGGGAAGGATAGAGGATAGATCAAGGCAACTGGAGATGTCGATTGACGTTACACTTGAATAGTTGGAGATCATAGTCATCAGGGAAAGAGGAATGAGGAAGGGAATTCCATAGGTTTGAGGTGCGAGATATGAAGCTATTGGAGTAGAAGAGACAACTACATTTAACAGTTTCAACAGTGAAAGTGTGAGAACGGGATGCCAGCCTCGTAGGACGCTTGAATTCATGGAGCCTGCAAACCAGCGATAGCAGCTCATCGGAGCAATTACCATGGAAGTATTTATAAAAGAGACAGAGAGAGGCGACGGTGCGTGTGTGAGAGAGAGACTGCAGACGAGAAGCCAGATCAGGGCCAATTACATTGCATACCCGTCTCTGGATCTTATCAAGAACCTTGAGACAAACAGAAGGGGCTCCAGACCATATACGGCAGCAATACTCCATGCAAGGGCGGATGGTTGCTTTGTAAATTTGGAGGATCGATTAAGGGGAGAAGAATTTCCTGGCCCGGCACAGGGAGCCAACTTTCCTTGCGGTGGATGAAGCAATCGACTCAATGTAGTTGTTCCATCTCAGGTCAGCAGACAGCGTGAGACCGAGGAGCCGCAGAGAGGAGCTCTCGAGAAGTTGAGCTTCAGACATTATAATGGGATGCAGGGAAGGATCCCTGTGGTGATTAATGGAGAGCAGTTTTGTCTTGGAGGCGTTAAAGTTAACAGCCAATTCCTGATTGAAGGTCCTTTTCGACATATGTGTATAAACAGGACATGTTTTACCAGCTTATTTCGGTTTAAATTTGCGTTTCTTGGGCTTTCTTATTTTGCAACAGATCACAATTTCGCGCACTTCCGGTCACTAAATTTGCTAGGCAAAAATTATTTTGCGTATTTGTTTATGCGAAGTGATAAAGATATTAGTGATAAGATAATATATACAAAAAATTCAATCTGTCACTGCATCTATTTGTACTTTATAATATTGTTGTAACCTATATAAGTTTACTGAATGAGAAATAACCAAAACGGAGGTTGGAAATGAAATGGTAATGTTTATCACATCAAATAAATACAATACTCGCTAGCGGCGTGAATTAGGTAAACCACTGCTAATGGTGGACGACTTAGGCAGCATATTACCCGCACTTACAGTAGGGTCCAACGTATTTATAAGTTTGGGGACATACGCATTAGTCTTCATAGCTGCGGTATATAACATAGAGAAAGAGAGAGAGAGAGAGAGAGGGAGAGAGAGAGAACGAAATATTAGAGAGGGAGTAGAGAACGTGTAGAGAGAGTGTTGTAACCTAGGAAGGCTTACTGAATGAGGATTAACCAGAACGGTGGTTGGAAATGAAATGGTAATCTTTATAACATCAGCAAAATAGAATACTCGCCAGCAGAGTGAAGTAGGTAACTACTACTAATGGTGAACGACTTAGGCAGCATATTACCCCACTTACAATAATGTCCAACGTATTTATGAGGTCTGGGACATACCCAATAGTGTTCATAGGTACGGTATATAACAGAATATGTATAGCGGCAACACAATAGATAGATAGATAGATAGATAGATAGATAGATAGATAGATAGATAGATAGATAGATAGATAGATAAGGAAGAGACCTTCATAGAGTTGTGACCAAGAAAAGGTTACTTAATGAGGAATAACCAAAAAGGAGGTTGGAAATGAAATGGTAATCATTATCACATCAACAAAATACAATACTCGCCAGCGGCGCGAAGTAGGTAAACCATTGCTAATGGTGAGCGACTTAGGCACCTTATTACCCCCACTTACAATAGTGTGCAACGTATTTATGAGGTTTGGGATATACTCATTAGTTTTCATAGCTACGGTATATAACAGATAGATAGATAGATAGATAGATAGATAGATAGATAGATAGATAGATAGATAGATAGATAGATAAAAAAAGTAGAGAGGGTAAAAGAAAGGGTAGAGAGAGTGTTGTAACTTAGGAAGGGTTACTGAATGAGGAATAACTAGAACGGAGGTTGAAAATGAAATGGTAATCTTTATAACATCAACAAAATAAAATACTCGCCAGCGGCGTGAAGTAGGTAAACCACTGCTAGCGGTGGACCATTTAGGCAGCATATGTCCAACGTATTTATGAGGATTGGGACATATCTATTTCTGTTCATAGGTACCGTATATAACAAATACAAAATTAATGTAATTGCCTGTCATCAATAGGCAGTCACAGTTATCACAATTGAAACCTGGGTTGAGAAATAGCAGACCACAGGTTGGACTAAATTCTACTTTTTGCAAAGTTTTCTGTACGACCAACATCGCAAACTTTGTACTGAGAGAAATTATAAAAAGGAAGAGGATTATTAAATGACAACTGATGAGGATTCAAATTCTGGGTAGAAATTAGATTTCGTCAATAAATTACATTTTCGCTGTTTAGATATTTTTATTCGTGATAAAAATATAAATTTCACATGAATAATATGTCAGCCATGTTGATTATGTCAACTCTTCAAAACTTAAAACCAATTAATCATTGTATTGTTTCCATTTTTTATATTATGTTTTCTCTTTTTACTTTCTTTCTTTTTCGTTTTTATCGTTCTTTTTCTTTCTTTTTCTTCTGTACCCCTTCTCCACTTCTTCCTTCTTTTTTCTTTCCTTTTTGCTTTTTCATTCGTTTTTCTTTATTTCTTTATTTCGTTTTTCTCTCTTTTTTTCCTAAATTTACCCCTCTTTTTTTTCTTTTCTTTCCTTTCTTCTTTCTGTCTTACTATGTTTCCCTGGTTTCTATGAGTTCAAGGGACAGTTATTTATCAACTTTTTGTGTCGTTTCGTTTTAGATTGACAGGGTTTTGCAGATGACGTGCGCAGTTCTGCAGAAAATTAGAAGTTGTACCCTTCTTTATCATACCGAATGTCTCTATCACAACAGAGATAATCATAGTTTTGAGTTTCCACATATGATTACTTCTATTTTAAGGCCATTATTATTATTGTGACAACACACCCTTTCCGCTACTTCCTCTTCCTCAGTCGCTAGCTTCAATAGCTGTATTGAGTAATACGAAACTTACGGGTGAGCGGCTATTTTTTTCTATCTTTGGTTGAGGCCGGAGTGTCGTCTCGATAGAGTTGATTCGTGTTTTAGAAAATCTTACGATATTGGGGATTGAAGTTTTGTGTAGATAGCACTTTGTAGGTTGTGTACCACGGACAAGATTACATCACATTGCAAAGAGATTCTTGTAAGAATACAGCATTTCATGTCAGCTTGTTTCGTGTTAGAGCTTCGATAATCTAGGTCACCTAGTAATGAGTTTCTTGTGAGAACTCCGATAATTAATGTCACCTTAGAATATATTTAATGTTAGATCGCATATAATTCACGTTACCTTGCAATGATTTTTCCTGTGAGAGCTCTATGGCCGTGGTAAATTATGTGTCTTCACGTCCTAAGACTAGTTTGGGAATAAGGATGGAATAAGAACTCCTTCAATAAAATGGAGCAACACTGTTGATGACTCTAAAAACAATTTTATTAAATATAAAAAAAGAACATTGTTTTCATCAGAATGTTTCAATTGTCCACTGTAAAATCAAGTTCTATAATGTCTAATGGTGATTTGAGAAATCTAGTTTCAAACGTTAAAGTTATATCCAGGCCGTCAATTCTGACTCAATACTTCTGTCTTGCATGTGGCTCTTTAGCGACTACTGTCTTACAAGCAATAGCGGGCCGCTTCGGGCCATCTCCTACTGGTTCCATTTCCGTCAGTTTTTGTTTTCTCTCCACCCATGCGACCTGGTCGTATTTCTGGCGACCTTCCTTGTTGAGTTCATCTCCGTGTCTTCCTGTTATCTGTCTGTTTGTGCCTGGAGAACACGTGTTTATAAAATTAGAGCTCTCTATCAAAAAGAAAATTGACATTGATATAACAAAATAGACTTTCCTCTATTTCTAAGACAGATACTGACGTGCATGGTCATTTGTAGGAAAAATGCCTGCAGTATTTTAACGTTATTGCATAAAGCCGAATAGTGAGTAAGGAGAGGCTAGTCGAAACCGTCTATCCTACACCTAGCTAATCCGATTCGTGACGTAGTCATTCAAATAATTTCCTCGATCATCACAAGAACCCATCCTTCTCCACCCAATCCAATTTATGCCACAAGGTAGCATGTTAGCAGGGATTTTAATAAAACATCCATGGTGTAAATATTTCAGTATTTATTGGAATGGCTGTAAACATCCCATTTCTCAAATCAACAGACAAAACACAGCGATGCATGATGGGATTTCTTCAAGCCAATAAAATAGGCCATCATAATCTACCAAATTTCTGTTCTTTATTTTGTTGTATTTCTTGCATACTTTGTTAATTCTCTTTGTTGGGAATTTCTGACAATAACATTTAACCGTGGTCAAGTATTTTACAGGTATTTTGTATTAAAAATGTTACCTTGGTATATCTAAGTAATGTGGCCTGCCTTATGACTTAGTTTACATCATACGGACCACTGACTGAAGTTGCTCATGCCTTATTCAGAGGCTAGAGCAAAATCAGAGTGACCTTAATTTGTTGCGAACACAGACCTTTAAAAGAAACACTACAGATGCCTCTATATTTAAAAAACAACACGTTTAATATTTCTAGAGCATATTTTCTATATTTGTTAGATTCTTTAATACAACAGGCTTATTCAAAACATATTGTTTGCCAAATTATTTAAAAGTAAATAACGCCAGGAATATAATTTCGTACCACTCACGCGCAGTGATGTTACCGACTTTGATGAATAAAAACGTTATTTTCAAGAGATATTTCCTTGTATTTTTTTTTTTAAATTGAAATGATCTCTTTTCAAAGTTATGAAACTTTTGATAACCTTATCAAGATCGTTTCCGGAAAGATATCTAATATAAAATGATTTTAAACGAATTCATTTTTTTATATATTTCTTTACGAAATAATTTACAAAAACATTATCGGAAGCTGGTGGAATATTATCGAAAGTTATCAATTTTCACGTCTTATTAAGATTTCGTGTTATGCTGTATCGCTTAAGTCAAACTGACATTTTAAAGATTTAAAATACAGAATTTTTCACCAAATCTATACACACTGTTTACTGTGCTCATCTCTGTTCATAATATGAAATTCATTTTAATAACGTCAGGCTAAACCAGGAAGGAATGATTTGTGTACACGAAAGGGAGATATTTCTCGATGGTTACAATTCAGGTTTTCTATAACGTTGGTTATGCATTCTGATAAAGGCAGGGCATTCGGACATCTTTTAAATAAGGTGTCAAACACAACCCTTGAAAATATTTATTTTATATCATAGAAGTATTTAATTGTTAGATAATAATAATAATAATAATAATAATAATAATAATAAGAAGAAGAAGAAGAAGAAGAAGAAGAAGAAGAAGAAGAAGAAGAAGAGGAAGAAGAAGATGAAGAAGAAGAAGAGGAAGAAGACGAAGAAGAAGAGGAGGGGGAGAAGAAGAAGAAGATGAAGAAGTAGAAGAAGAAGAAGAAGAAGAGGAAGAAGAGGAACATGAAGAAGAAGAAGAAGTAGAAGAAGAAGAAGAAGAAGAAGAAGAAGAAGAAGAAGAAGAAGAAGAAGAGAAAGAAGAAGATGAAGCAAAAGAAGAGGAAGAAGTTGAAGAGAAGGAGGAGGAAGAAGAAGAAGAAGAAGAAGAGGAGGAAGAAGATGAAGAAGAAGAAGATTAAGAAGAAGAAATTATTTAGGTATAATGCGGTAGTCTTGTTATTTAGGTATAATGTAGTTTTCTACCACCTTATACCTAAATCACATCAGAGGCAATGCCATCTGCAACAGCCTGAATATCCGATGATGAATTTTTCAAGGAGACTCCCCGTCACCCTTGGGCAGCTAGTACTGAACATCGAGCTTAATTCAAAAAGCAGAATATCAGCCATAAAAACATTGGCTGTCCCTGCGGTGCAATACAGTTTCATCATCCTTGACTAAGCCATAGGTGACATTAAGCGAATGGACGCCATTACTAGAAAGCTCCTCACTCGCTATCGCATACATCATCCCAAAGCTTATGTTGATTGTCTGTATGTGCCCAGATTCGAAGGCGACAGAGTTTTAGTTCAACTAGAACTGTCTTACAAGACTAAAACAATTGGCCTTCAAAGATACCTGGAAACTACGAAAGACTGGATGATGATATTTCAAAGAACATGAAAATAGTATGCGACTCTATTCAGTAAGGAAGGAAGCCAACAATTTCAAAATGTTTTTCAAATGGCTGAAGAAATACAAGTAAAGCACAATACACCGACTGAAGCTGTAAAATACTTAAAACAAGAAACCAAATGCAACCGAAACCCACCAGATACAGAAACGGTGGCAAGATAAACGGCTTCACGGTCAATACTCTGCCCGTAAGAAACACGCTAATGTAGACAAACCACATACCCCTCAGTGGATACGACTTCAACTGCTAAAAGCTGAAACGGAAGGTTTTATTCTTGCTGCACAGAGCCAATGCTTGTTAACCAGAAATTTTCAAGTACACAAAGTGAAAAATTGTGTTAGCCCAAAATACAGATTCTGTAATATTAGGTTGGTGCAAAAATAATGTTTTTTGACGTTCAAGATCATGTCAAAAAACGACATTATTTTTGCACCAACCTAATAAATATCCCAAAACAATATACAATCTTGTATCGGGTTGCACGGTATTGGCACCCATTGAATATAAAACAGCATTACAGAGTGGGTTAATATCTAAATTGAAAAATCTGCAACTTCTACGTAAAGGAAACTGAAAGAAATGGGTATGAACACTACCTAGACCCAATTACAGAGTAAGAAACAGTAACAAAACGAGAAAGCTTGTTACCTGACACCACAGGCATCATGCCAATGCTGATGTTGATCGTCTGTATATGCCCAGATCCGAAGGGGGCAAAGGATTAGTTCAACTACAACTGTCTTACAAAACTTGCAGGACACCGTCCAACATTCGCTGCCGTAAAAGGTAAAAATATCAAGTAGCAGCTCAGTATTCTTTTCTTTGTTACCAACGAAATCCTTAATCTACTATATCCTAATCTATGCTATTTAATCTTTTTATCTTATCTAAACTAATCTCAGTTATTTTAATATATATATATATATATATATATATATATATATATATATATATATATATATATATATATATATGACTAAAAATTCGCACACTGTGGCCGCCTATCTACATGAAGTCACTTTCCTGACAAATCGGCCATGATGAGATTTGAAATGTCATAACCGCTAGGACACCCTTATTAATATAGGGCGTTTTTTTTTCTATGGAACAATATATGTATCTATATTAAATTGCCTAGATCATAATCAATCTGCAGATGATATAGATACAATCCGATTTTCATTATTCATCTCTATCCTTCTTAATGAGCCTGTCAATGTCATTCGTTGAATTTTGATCTTCCCGGATCTTTCATTTTGACCTTCATGGGGTAACAATGAACATTTACCCTAACAAACTGGTCCAATGTGTGTTGATAGTCGCCTACAAGACCTGGTATTCCAAAGCAGTTACCCATTTCGGAACTGACGAGATTCAACGTTATTTACCATCGCAGATGGCATATTTGATACTAAATTACATTGGAAACCAACATGAGCAGTTGACGCGTTTGATTTGAGAAGTATTAGAAGAATTAAAATAGTAATTAGCCGTTTCCTTATCAGAAAATATTCGATATTCCTTGATCAAGCAGCCTGGTTTACTTTCGTTTGATATTTATAAAAAATAAAATTTCAAAAGAATATTTCAGAAAAATAGGTCTTTGAAGTTACATCATTAAGTTATTAAATAAGTTAACGCTTTACCATCATTGTTGGTTGCTTTCTTCTCCACGTTTGGTTTGAATTCGTGTGAAAATCCGACATCGAGATTACAAAATTATTTTCTCTTCTAGTTTCATGTGTTTTCCATTTTGGTTCTTGAAACCACTGGCGTGATCTTTCGTTGCGGTTATACAGCACCAGATCACGAATTTTGAATCGAAGTTCCTCTCGAAGAGGAATCACATTCTCTAAGCGATTTCTAACCATTGATCCGAGAAAGCTGTTGTATACCCATGGCAGATTAGATATTTCTGAACGAGATTGAACCCTTCATGACATCTATATAAGAGTAAGGAAATGGGCGACAAATATTCAGGAAGTTTTAACCGTCTTTTTAATAGCTGTTCTCTCTGTCTTGATCGCGTAATGGACCTTTTTCCCAAGTTTACCCCAAGTGAGATCATACTACAAATAAAAAATGGTTAGTTCATAGTTTCTTGTACCAATTCATCTAACTCCTCCTGTTATATTCTATCTTAGAAATTTCGTAAAGTTCTCAATATTCTGTTTCCATGACATATGTCAATATACGACGTCTGTCTGTAATGTACCAGTATATGGTGTGCTGTGTGAGCTATAGGCATCGACCACGGTGAGTTCTTGTCACAACGTCATACAATTAATCAGCAGGACTGCAAAGAAATCGTGTAGTGTTTGCTTCGCTCAGAGCTTGAGAAGATGTGACAGGATAAGTCGTGGCTGCTTCACCATGACAATGCACCTGATCACAACAGCCTGCGGCAGATCCTGGTCGAGAAAAACATCGTCGTACTGGAACAACCCCCATATTCACATGATCCTGCTTCATGTGACTTTCTTCTATTCCGCAACCTGAAAATCATAAAGGTGACCTCTTTTGAACGTGTGAAAGCCATCAAGAGGCCCGTAATGTTGGGGTTAAGGGATAACCAAGAAGTATCCTCCCAGTAGTGCATTGAAGCGTGGCAGAGAAGGGTGGAAAAGTGTATTAGATTAGAGTCGGGTTACTTTGATGGATAAACCATTTAGTTTGTAGTTTGGAATAAAAAAATAAATTGTTTGCGACACAAGTCCTGTTTCTTTTCGGGCAGATCTCGAATATACTGATGATACAATCATATAGAAGTGCACATGCAAAACCCTAAATGACCAGATCTAGCAGCTCACTAAGGAAAAAATATTCTGTTTTTGAAAACTTTAGCTTGAGATTTATTTCTCGGTCTTGGGAAAATTTTTCAGAGGGTGTAGTTTTGTCTTTCAAGATCATTCTCATCCGAACTAACCACTTTTTTACAGGCGAAACGTCAGCCTTACGCTTTTGTATTTGCTATTTGCATGGGACTTGCTTACCCGAAATCCATTCCATAGTGCTACCAGTTCTAACCTTCAGGGCGAAGACCGCCATATCACGCACATTGTAGAGTACCAGCCTTATTCCCATCGATTTCCATTGTAAGGACTACTGGAGCAATTTCTTCCCACGGACCGCTGCCTTGTGGAACCGTCTCCCAAGTGGATGCTTTCCAGATCACTACAATCTTAACCGGTTTAAGTCTAGGCTTAACATTTCTGCACATATCTGGATAAGCCGTAAATATTAAACTGTAACATTATACCTCGAGTGGCTCCAGGGCCTTGTACAGCATTACACCACGCAAAAAAAAAGTAAAGAAGAAAAAAGTCTTTTAACGAGTTATATTCCTTGGTTCCCACAGTCCGGTCTTTCAGAAACACGCCATGCCATGTATATGGGATAGAAATTCCAGAGGGGCAGCTGCTTCCCAAGAACCGCTGCTTCCGACAGAATGATTTCAGGACTCTACATTCTATAGCCATTCATAATTATTCCTGGAAAACTTCATAAACTACACTATTTTCCTTCTTTTACTCTCATGCAGTATTTCTCTACCTTGAGTGGATCTTGTATTGGGTGAACATTAAGAAAAAATTATTTCCAGTCAAAAATTTCAAAAATTCTTCAGCTTTTTCTTAATTCTTCTTTGTCTTAATTTTCTTCTTCTTCTTCTTCTTCTTCTTCTTCTTCTTCTTCTTCTTCTTCTTCTTCTTCTTCTTCTTCTTCTTCTTCTTCTTCTTCTTCTTCTTCTTCAATCTTTTTCTTAATTCTTCTTAATTCTTCAACTTCTTTTTTAAATTATTTTTCGTAAGTCTTCTTTTTTTAATTGTTGTTCTTCTATTTATTTTCCCTAATTCTTCATTTGCTGCATAATTCTTCTTTTTAATTCTTCTTCTTTTTTAAATCCTTCTTCTTCTTCTTCTTCTTCATTATTCTTCCTTTTCTTTTTCTTCGTATTTCTTTTTGTAATTCTTCTTCTTACTTCGTCGTCTTCGTAATTTTTCATCTTACTACTTTATATTCGTCTTCTTAATTTTCCCCCTTCTTAATTCTTCTTTTAATTCTTCATTATAATTCTTATTCTTAATTCTGCTTCTTTTAAATAATTCTTCTCCTTCTTGATTATTCTTCTTTTTCTTTTCTTCTTCTTCTTTTTTTATTTCGTCGTTTTAAATTCTTATTATTCCGTCTTCTTCCTAATTCTTCATCTTACTTCTTCATATTCTTCTGTTTACTTCTTCTTAATTCTCCCTCGTTCTTCTTCTTCTTAATTCTTTTCCTCCTTAATTCTTCTTCATTTTAATTCTTCTTTTTAATTTTCTACTGCTTAATTCTTCTTAATTCTTCTTTTTTTCATTCTTCTTCTTTCTTCTTCGCAATTTTTCATCTTAATTCTTCATATTCTTTTTAATTCTTTTCTTCTTTATTCTTCTTTTTAATCCTTCTTTTAATTCATCTTAATTCTTTTAAATTCTGCTTCTTCTTTTTTTAAATTATTCTTTTAATGCTTGATTATTCAACTTTTTAATTCTTCTCCTTCTTAATTCTTCTTTTTAAAATTCTTCTCCGTAATTATTCATCTCTTACCTCTTCTTTCGTCTTCTTACTTCTTAATAATTATTCTTCTTAATTCTTCATCTTCTTCTTCTTCTTTATTCTTTTTCTTCTTAAATCTTCTCCGTCTTAATTCCTTTTTAAAGGACTTTTGTACAGAATGAAAAGGTTACCATCCTAGTGATGTTGAGACATATCTTGAAATCCAGACAAATCGATCAGACATACCTTCGGAAAAAATCGCATTAAAAGAACACATCTTCTGAGAGATACTGGAGTCCCAGCTGGCAAAGAGATTTTTGAAAAGGTTTGAGAAACTACGTAAATTCAAGGACGGCGACACAGAAATCAGTAGAATGTGTCATCTCAATGCAACTGCATTGTCTGTTGCTATTGGGTCTTTGGTAAGGATACCAAAAGGAGATGAATGATAAAATAGAAACTGTTCCTCAGGGTTGGCACACATATCTTGCATAGATTCTGTTATGGTCCAATATCCACGCACCACTGTTATGGTCCAAGGAAGAACCAAGGAACAACAACACGAATAAAGGGGTAGGAAATAACAAAGATACATTACAACATAAATATAATGCAAGAAGTCGAAGGTGTTAGTATTAACTGTCAGTCTGGTTTAGAGTTAACTAATATGCCTTGACTCGTTAGGTCTCAACTCATTCCTCATCCCTCTCTCTCAGAAAGGTGCAGAATTTATATAGTCAGAAGAGTCCATTATCGTTATAGGTAAGTTCCCATGCCAGATTCCCTTCCATGTAGTTATCACAATTACATATGTTCACTCTGATTATTCGCAACACATCTGTTTTGCATCTTCTGATGAAACAAAATGCATGTTGTCAGTCGAAATCGTTCGTTGGGACTTGGGTCAATATATGCTACACGAATTAATAATAATAATAATAATAATAATAATAATAATAATAATAATAATAATAATAATAATAATAATAATAATAAATCAAGCACATATAATAAAATACTGTGTTAGCCCAAGATGCAGATTCTGTGACAAATATCCAGAAACCATTGATCATCTTATATCAGGTTGCACGATATTGGCACCCACTGAATATAAAACCCGGCATGACAGAGTGGGCCAATATATGCACTGGAAAATTTGCAACTCCTATGGGAAGGAAACTGGAAGAAACTGGTACGAACACCACCCTGACCCGTTACGGAGATAGGACCTGTTACAATTCTATGGGATTACACAATACACACTGACAGTGCCTCCTTATTGATATGGCAGTTCCTGCAGACTGCAATGTATCTTTGAAGGTATTCGAAAAACTGTCAAAATACAAGGACCTTGAAATAGAAATCTCAAAAATGTGGCACATGGGAACATCAACAATTCCTGTTGTAGTTGGAGCCCTTGGACTGGTTGGAAATATTCCAGTAGGCTGATTGAAGGGATCCCTGGAAGTCCATACCTCAAAGAGATACAAAAATTGTTCTGTCAAGTACAGCCCACACTTTACGAAGGGCTGTATCTATGTATTATTTTTTTTGCATTGGAAAGTGTCATGATACCATTTCTAACCTTAGGTCCCTGGGCAGGACCCGGAAAGAAATGTGTAAACGCGAGATATCAAAGAAAATAAAAATAATAATAATAATAATACATGGAAGCAACAAAGGACTGAATGATACAGTTAGTCAGACAAAACAAAAAGAGAAAGAAAAAAATATTCAATCATGAAAGAATATTTACATCTAGTATATTCTGTAGAAATCCCATATAGAACGTAAGAACCAAATGTGGCAGCAAAAATTATGAAAGAGAAAGCCAAGGATAAATCTCTTGAATAGATGAAACAACGTTGACAAGACAAAACTCTTCATGGCCAATATCCAGAAAATGCTAATAAAGTTGATGTTGCTAAAGTTAAAAACTCAACGATGGTTATGAGTATCTCCATTAAGGCTGCAATGGGAGCCTTATTCTTGCACCAGAGTCCCTTCACTAAGAACATTCAGACAAATAACATACGTAATAGTATGGAACCAAAATGAAGGTTGCGTGACAAATATCTGGAAGCCATACAGCGTTCGGCAACCTTTTGCTAACTATATGCCGACTTAGGGTTTTTAAAATCATTCAGTGGGTCAACAGCATACATACTTTTATAGAAGTCAACGTCAATATACCTGTTCTACAATATATTTTATATAGTAATATATAGTATATATACACTCGTATTTTTTATATTTATACGTTCTTTTATAGATACAAATATTTAAGTAAATGCTCTGTTTATAATAAACAGTATTAACAAAATTTACCGGCCTGAATGTCCGAGAAACTTTCATAGAAAATATTCGTCTTCAGACAGACATCGAACATGTATCCTATACGGAACAGTCATATAGCCTGAATGACCTTAGCCGATTGTTAATTATCAGACCGGTAAATATTGTTAATACTGTTTGTTATAAACAGAGCATTTACTTAAATATTTGTAACTATAAAAAGAACGTATAAACATAAAAAATGTCTTTAAATAATTTCATAATGTATGACGTTATTTGTTTACATTTGGATACGCATTGAGCAGATATGAATGAATGAGAGAAAATCATGGAGAATTGTGTTTAAAAACAGGTAAATCGATCTTGCTAACCGAACGCTCCTCTGTGGTCCAATCGGTTAACGCACGTCAGGCTATATGACGTTTTCGTATAGGATACAGGTTTGATTCCTGTCGGAGGGCGCATATTTTCTATGAAAATTTCTCGGACATTCAGACCGGTAAATGTTGTTAATACTGTTTATTATAAACAGAGAATTTATTTAAATATTTGTATCTATAAAAAAGAAAGTATAAATATAAAAAATGTCTTAAAAATAATTGTCTGACTTCGTCCATTTCATAATGTATACTTTAGTATGTATTAAAATTGAAACAGCTAAATATCTTCTTTGCGTTGTAGTAGTTACTGGTTCGGACTTCTCGATATCGTTTGCGGCTGTATGCCATTGGAAATTGGTTAGCGTAGCACGTGTGTCACGCGTGCAGGAGGTTGCCAACCACTGTCATAGACCATCTAATCTCAGGATGTTCTGTACTTGCGCCAAATGAATATAAAAATCGTTATGAAAGATGGGGGCCAATACTTACACTGGATATTGTGGAAACATTTTGGAAAAGATGTTTATAAACACTGGTATGAAGGTAACCCAGCACGGCTTAAAGAAGTAGAAGACAGCTCTACATTGTTCTCTGGTATCTGGCGTCATTCCACAAAGGGTTTATGTTTATGTTTTTCTCTCTATAAACGATGGGTTATGCCTGATTTCATTGTTTTGTTCCCCCATCCTTTATGGCTTTACGGTGTTCTTTCAACAAGAATGAGGACAATAGTCAGTACATTAAATAAAGATGGCCGGCTGTTAGCGCGAAAATTCCTCTGATTTCTATTAATATCAGAAAATATTTACTAAAAAATAAACATGGAAATACTTCAGTGGAATAATAATAATGAGATGTTATCTGAATAAATATTTTCTCCACAAAAAAAAAAAAATTATTATTAAAGTTTAAGTTTGCGTTTCCCACGAGTAAACTAAGAATTATATATATATATTTTTATCGACTGATTAAATCAGAAACTAAGACATCTTTAGCGAGAACTTCCCTGTGGCGTCGAAATCATTTTCCAACCTTTTCTCCCCTGGAATTATTTTAATTGATAATCGTTTCTGTCGGAATCGTAAGCCATAATGAATTGAGTTTGTTCGATGTGAGCGTTTATTTTCTAGACATATTTTTAGACATGATAAAAAAGATGAACGTAAAAGAAAAGCAATCGTTTACCCACGACGCGGCTTTTGACAAAACAAGACAATTTAGGAATTTTAATGAGTTCAACTATAAACCAACCGATTTCGACAAAAGCCGAAGCCTCGGTGAGAATTTTAATTATTATTTTACATTTTACTATGAATTGCTTTTGTTCGTTTACAACCAAAAATCATTTCTCGGTTTGAAAAGCAGAGAAATAACACACACACACACACACACACACACACACACACACACACACACATATATATATATATATATATATATATAGAGAGAGAGAGAGAGAGAGAGAGAGAGAGGGAGAGAGAGGGGGAATAGTTTTATTATAAGAGATTATATTATTACAAGAACGCACAATGTTAAAATTTAAAAAAATCAAACTCAGCGTCGTGACTGCACACTCCAAAATATCACATTTCTAAAAAAACATCTTTCGGTTTACATTTTATCTTTCGATGTCCTGTTATTACCTGGATGTAAAAAACGTACCTATTTCCCTACCTGACGCTGATTGTATGAACACAATTGAAAGCTAGTAGTAAAAAAAGACCTGATAAAACCGGAATTTATAAACAAGGATCATACCATTCATTAACGAATTCGAGGTTAATGTATTTTATTATTAGAAATTGTTTGCGAGAGTGATTCTTGCCATTTATATCATTAACTTCATTATCTGCTTTTCGTATGAATGATTCACGTAATATATATATATATATATATATATATATATATATATATATATATATATGTGTGTGTGTGTGTGTGTGTGTGTGTGTGTGTGTGTGTGTGTGTGTGTGTGAGTGTGTGTGTGAGTGTTTAGGCACCAATCCTTCTTCATGCACATTTCATTAAAAACGACTGACAAGGTGCTTTTATTTAGTTTTTTTATACAAATTCTCATGCGATCTAATAATGTTTTTCTTTTCAGATGATAAATTATATAAAAACTGTCCGAATGTTCTTTTTATCCGAGCGCTTTCGGCTATACATTTAGCCATTTTCAAGGATTATATTTTAACTGTTAGAATTAGAAATAATTTGTTATATGTATGTTTTATAAAATGTTTCATTTTTTGTTTCAAAACACGGTCAAGATATTATGTCCATGTTCAAAGTTAATATTATTAAGTGTTTGTTTGTTTGTTTTTATTAATAAGGCTTCCATTATTTAGAACAAAGTTAAATAGAGCAAATACTATTTACGAATTCAAATGTCCATGAAGGAATTGTATTCGTCAATAATCAACTTTTTTAAATAATTATATAGCCCACGCTACAACATGTTTAACACGCAGAATAACTCTACACCTTTCTGACAATAGCTCAATTAGATCACATTTAGATATTCATGGAGACCTACCGGACACTATTCGGAACATACTTGTCGACAACACTAATATAATAGCATCATCCACATGCAAAAATAGGCTAAAAATAATCCGAAAATAAAAACATTATGAGATCGCATGAGAAATTGTATAAAAACCATATAAAAGCACCTTGTCAGTCGTTTTTAATGTAATGTGCATATATATATATATATATATATATATATATATATATATATATATATATATATATATATATATCAGTTGTATGAATAGGAATTTGGGAACCATCGTTTCAGTCATTTGCGAGTATCAGTAAAACTGTTTTTGTTTTATATCTGAGAAGGGTCAAGAACACCTCTATGCGCTCTTTGTTGAAAGACATCGCTATGAATTAAAAGCCACGATCCCGACGCCGAAACAAAATTAAAATTGCGTATGTATATATGACGGTGCGAATGGATGTGTATCTGCGCCTGCCCTCCTTGTTTTATTGGTGCGTTTGTGTGAACAAAAATGCGTACACCTGTATATGTGTGTGTCTATGTGTGTGAGGGTGTTATCCCGAACAGGCACAGTGGGAAATGCCACCTCCCATTACCAAACATAATAAAACAAGCATAAACAGAGTCAATTTAAAAAAATAAACCAGTTTGTCTGATGATCGCAAAAGCGTAAAACACAGGGTCACAAATTCATATCCATAATATTAAACTGAATATGCCACATCTATCACATATATATATATATATATATATATATATATATATATATATATATATATATATATATATATATATATATATATATATATATCTTTGCCCTTGTAAGGTATATTTTTATATTAGGTCATGCCATAAGTTCTGTCCGAATAGAGAACAATAAAATTAAATTTTGTTTGATTAAAACCATGCTAACATTTAAGTACCCAAGAATCATTTGAGGCACATAATGCTTTATGAGTTCAAGAAAGGAAACTCAGCAGCCGAAGCGGCTAGAAACATTCATTCAGTTTATGGAGAGAAATGTGTGAATGAAAGAACTTGCAGAAGATGGTTTGCAAAATTCAGAGGTGGAGATTTCACCCTTGAAGATGAAGATCGAATCGGACGTCCAGTTGAGTTTGATGGAAAACTTCTTGAAGCAAACCTTGAAGAAAATCCTGCTTTATTAGTTGAGGAATTGGCAGTGGTTCTCAGTTCAAACCATACAACTGTTCATCGTCATCCTCAACAGCTTGGAAAAGTTCCTAAACTTGGAAAATGGGTGCCTCATGAATTGTTTGAAAACAACCTCAAATCCCGAGATGACATCTGCTCTTATCTCCATTCTCGCCAACTTGTTTCACCTTTGTTGGATAGACTTGTGACTGGCGACGAACAATGGATCTTTTATCGAAATGTTAAGCGTCGTAGACAGTGACTTGGTAAAGGGGAAGGACCCCAGCCACAGCCGAGAAGGGAACTTCATGGGCAAAAGGTTCTTCTTTCAATCTGGTGGGATTGCCAATGAATAATCCACTTTGAATTCTAACCACCTAATGCAACAATTAATGCTCAAATATACTGTCAGCAATTAGAGCGTTTGAACCAAGCTTTGAGTAAAAATGACCTTCTCTAGTGAATCGACAACGGGTGATGTTTCATCAGGACAATGCGCGACCACACACAGCAAGAATCACGTCACAAAAATTCGAAGAACTTGGTTGGCAGAAAATTCCTCATCCACCTTATTCTCCCGACCTTCCTCCTTCAGACTACCATTTGTTTCGTAGCTTAGAGAATCACATGGAAGAAACAGCTTTTGTAACAAAGTAAGGGGTTAAAACTGACATTTGTGAGTTCTTCGAATCAAAGCCAAAATAATTTTACACTAATGGAATTAGTAAGCTTGTTAATAGATGGAAGGAAGTCATAGATAATCAGGGAAAATACATTGTTGACTGAATCTGTAATTAAATGTAACATTTGGTCACTTACTTAAAAATTCAAAATTCGGACACAACTTATGGGATGACCTGATATAATACACATTTTTAACAAAAATAATGACTAAAACGGGGTGCGTATTATGCACAGCTACAAAAAAATATTGCCTTAAAATAAAAATAAGAATTATCATAAAAGTAAATTAAAATATTTTTCTATGTTTAAAACCATTTTTTAAATAGGAGGAGGGAATGCTGACAATATCTAAAATTGGAGAGGGAAAATTTATAGTGTTTGATTACAAAACAAGGAGTGCGTATTATGTGTGAGTAGAAGCATTTTCCCACCCAATTTAAGTCGGCATATTATGGATAAATGAGTATTATACATAGGGAATTACGGTATGTAAGATACCGAAAAGTAGCGTATATTACTAAAAAGTCATCTGTGGATAGGAAAGACAATACCTACGGAAATGGAAGAAAAGCCAAAAGATAAAAAATGGTTCAATCCATCACATAATGATCACGTTAAAAGCAGACGAGGGCGACTGTTTATTAATTTAATTTAAAAGCACTTACCAAAAGGACACATGCGACATGAAATATTCAACAAGAACTCGGTCAAATTGAGTTACAACTGCACAAAAATATGATGCCTTTTAGAAACATAATTAAAAATTGTTGTGTACGCCGAGTATTAATACTACTCACTCTTGTAGGTTAAAACTGACACTTGTGAGTTCTTCGAATCAAAGCCAAACGAATTTTACAATAATGGAATTAGTAAGCTTGTTAATAGATGGGAGAAAGTCATGGATAATCAGGGAAAATACATTGTTGATGGAATCTGTAATTAAAGGTAACATTTGGTCACTTGTTTCAAAATTCAAAATTCGGACACAACTTATGGGATGACCTGATAGTATGTTTGATGTCGTTTAATAACACTTTCAAATTTAAATACTTCTCGGTGTGTATGTGTGTGTGTGTTTATTAATGTTTATTAATGTATGTGTTCATAATCGCTTATATGAGCTTTTCATTGTATGTATATGATTTTTTTGTAAGTGTCGTAGACACCTATTTCCTGTTTTCTTCGCTTTTTTTGCGTGTTTATGTATCTAAATATGTCTACGTGTTTGTGTATTATGATCTGATTGTGTATGTATTGTCTTTTGCAAGATTTAACAGTCACCGGCCCATATCATCATTTCAGATATATCTAAGTTGTAACGAAGCTTAGAGCAATATTAGATTTTAACGTTTATTCTAACTGAATTTTTGGCCTTTCAATTAAAACAAAATAAATAACAAAACATAGGTATTTTTTCCTCAGTTTCTTCTTTAAATCATTTTATATTTTTTTAAACTTAATACAGCTTAAATTTAAAAATGGTAATTTTTAATTTTCAATTTTATAGTAAAATTTAATCTATTTTTGTCTAACATTAACATTAAGGCTTTAATTATTTTAACCAAGGTTCGTTGTCATTTTTTTGAATTCTCATATACTTGTATTGTGATTGGTCCTTGCAGCTTATATAACAGCGTTTCTCCTAGCGAGGGGTGTTTGATTGATTTGAACCTTTTAAAACCCATTCTACATTCAACACCATCATTTGATAGGACACCAGAAGTGTTGAAACGAAATTGCTATTTTTGCCATACTTTTATAACATATTCATGTTATAATTTTCGAATAACTTATTTATATATATATATATATATATATATATATATATATATATATATATATATATATATATATATATATATATATATATATATATCACGACTCCTCACTGCCATCCCTGTTAAATTACATAAAGATAATACTACCCGTCAAAAGTGTAAATGTTTATTTCATTTTTCGTTTCACCATTTGGAAGTGATGTCTGATGGTCCAGCGTCCTTTATAAGGGCTATGGTGAAATAAATTATTACATGGAACCTTCAAGTGGTCTGTTTTTTCTTTAAATTATTAGCTGTGAATTTACATTGAGCTCTCAGGATTCCATCCTCCTTGGGACTACCCATACGGGTTACCAAGTTTTCATAACTTAAATATATATACGTACATATATATATATATATATATATATATATATATATATATATATATATATATATATATATAGATAGATAGATAGATAGATAGATATTATGCCCGCTGGCTCAGCGGCATGCCACTTGCGTTGCATCGTAATGACTCGGTCAGTAGTGGATGCGCAGTGCTGATGAATCTCAAAAAAGGACGAGACAGGCGTACTGCACTTTCTGCATTCTCCTGAGGCTTATTGTTCTTGACTCGATAAATTATCATGTGAATTTATTCAATTCGACGGGTTCCATTACACACACACACACACACACACACACACACACACACACACACACACACACACACACACACAAACATATATATATATATAAAAATGGACATTGATGTATGTCAACATACGGAGGTGACTGTCAGGTCTTGACGATTGCATATTTATCATGAAACGGACTGTCGCGAACATTGAAATCAACACCCAGAATGGTGTTAAATTCAGTGTCTACTTTTATATTTACATACGCTCTATCCCGGATATTGAGAACATTAACACGTACAGTCAACGACAAAATTATTCGTACACCCATCAATTTTGAATATTTTTTATCCATTTCTCATAAACTAATGCCCATATGATACCAGGTTTCTTATACGTTACTAAGCACAAAAAGGACTGTAAAACTCTATTCTCAGAACAATAGTTTAAATACAAAGGTTTTTTGGTGACCGACGATTTATTGGAATTTTCAAATATTCCCATAGATTTTCAACAGGATTCAAGTGAGGACGCATTGGAGGCCATGGCAAACCTGTAATCTGTTTCTGAAGTCACACAGTCACTGATTTAGGCGTATGTTTGGGAAAACATCTTGCTGGAAAGTAAATCATTGACTTAGATGAAGATTTTGCGCTGATAGTTGTAGATTTTCACCCTGAACTTTGATATATTCTGTAGATTTCATTCTTTCTCTTACTGCAAGTATCTGTTCAGTCCACTTCAGCTAAAGCAACCCCAAAACACCATTGAGCTGCCTGCATGATTTAATGTCGCCACTGTGTTCTTTTGAAGGAAATCCTCACCTTTCTTGCGCCAAATCTTCTGTACATTATTATGTCCAAAAAGCTCAATTTTTATTTCACCACTCTATAGTGCTAGTTGTCAAAACCATTTCTTTTTTGTCTCAGAGGTTTTGGCAAAATTAAAACGAGCAACAATGTCATGTGGTTAGTGAAATTATTTGTACACCCATCAATTTTTAATATTCTTATCAATTTCTCAGAATCTAATGGCCGTGTGATGACAGATATCTTATATCTTAATAAACACAAAAAGGTATATAAATCTCAATTTGAAGAAACTTTAGGTTAAATACAAAAAAAATGACAGGATAATCATTCAAAATAGAAAAAGACAAAATTATTTGTACCGTATGAAAAAAATTTAAAAAAATTGAACAATTTCCACAATATTAATATTCAATAGCTTGGCCTCTCATTTTTATGACTTCATGTAGTTGTTTTCTAAAGATTTTGATGAGATTTGCTGGAAAGTATATCTCCGGCATAGATGAAGGTTTTGCGCTAATAGTTGTAGATTTTCCTTCAGAATTTGGATAAAGTCTGCAGATTTCATTATTACTCTTATTGCAATTAATTTTCCAGTCCCCCTCTTGAGCTAACCCCCCCCCTAAAACATCATCGAACCGCCTCCATTTTTTAATGTCGCCACTGTGTTCTTTGAAAGGAAAGTATCACCTTTCTCATGCCAAATCTACTGTACATCATTTTGGCCAAAATGGTCAATTTTTGTTTCATTACTCCATAGTGCTAGTTCTCAAAAGCAATTTCATTGTCTAAGAACTCTTTGGCAAAATTAAAACGAGCAACAATTTTATGTGGTTTGTGAAGAGGGGTCTGTCGTGGTTGCTTTCCATACAACCCATTTCTATTTAAGCAACGTTGTATTGTACGAGTGCTTACGCTGATACCCATCATATGCAAACTTTTAGCGATGTCATTCAAGACAACTCTTGGGTTCATATTAACCTCGCTACACAGTTTTCGTGCAGTTCTCGGTGACAGTTTGTTTTTCTTTGACGCTCAGGCAAATTCTCCGTCTTGCCAAACTGTATAAACTTTATAACGAACGGTACCTTAGATCTAGGGATAGCTAACCGGTTTGAAATAGAGCTGTAACTATTTCTAGACTTGTAGAAGTTAATAATTCTCTCTCTCAAGTCAACGCTAAGTTCCTTTGTTTTCCCAATGGTGTTGTTAACATAAATATAACAATGGCGACACTCTATGCGCCACGTGATGTTCATTGCTGGAATTATCACAAATATTCTACTGAATAAATAGTCTTGAAGGCTTCAGCGATGAAATCATTATGTAAATTACTTATAATGACACGAATTAAAGCGATATGTCCTATTCGACGAATAATTTTGTCTTTTTATATTTTACATAATTCGCCTGTCAAATTTGTTGCATTTAATGTATTCTTCTGAAATTCTGGTTTTATATTTCTTTATTTGAGCTTATTAACATAAAAAAAATCTGGTATCATACAGGTATTAGATCCTGAGAAATGGATAAAAATATTCAAAATTATGAGTGTACGAATAATTACCTCGTTGACTGTCAATATATCATACATTAAAAACTATATTATTTCATTTATTTAATTTAATTATATAATTAAATTTGAAGTTTGTAGCTTCGGTTTTTGAAACATAGTAATTTCTGTGTAGCGAAGGAACTATACTTTTTAAATCAGTTAATTTATAATATTATATCATATATATATATATATATATATATATATATATATATATATATATATATATATATATATATATATACAGTGATGTTCGATAAAAGAGACTCAACTGATTTTTTTTACTAACAATATTTTTTCTATTGTTTTTGGGGTTAAAATAATTTTTAATCTTACTAATATAAAGACCCCTTCCCGACCACCTAGGAAAAAAGTTTATTCGCCCTAAGGTATTCTATTGATAATTATAAATTTGGATATAAATGAGATTCAGGAAAAAACTCTGCGCAAAAAAAGTGACTCAGATATTGCATTCTAATGATTAAACTGGTAAATTTAAAGAGCTTTTGAAAAATATTGAAAACTATTTTACAATACACTCAGAACAATATTCTAGAGAATTCTAGAACAGCTTAAATTAAATAAAGAGTATTTCAGAATATTCCAGAAAGCCTCATACAGTATAAAAACAGCTTGAAATAGCCACTTACGTCACTAACCAGATGAAAGGGTACAAACATGCATCAGAACCACTTAAGGCATTTATTATTGCCCTCTCAAAAGCAGGCAAGTATACGAAAGAAATTGCAGAAATTGCTATAACCTCGCAGTCAACTGTGTCTCGAGTGTTTAGGGCACATAATCATGCCACTCCTGCTCCAATGAAGGAAAAAATGAGGCGGAAGAGAAAGATTGATGATAGAACTGGCAGGGTAATCAAGAGTGAAGTTGCGGTTGTAATAACCGATGGAAATCCGAATGTGGATATCCAATGAACAAAAATGGCATTAGCTACCGACTCCGCTGTGATGAATTGGAGTAGTATTGCCACCGTGTGAATCTGTCGATTACGGTTTGAATGTATTCATACCCTTCGATGTTGTCCAAAGGACCCACCAGGTCCACATGAAGATGAGTGAATCGTCCGTCAGGAGGAGGGAATGACGACAGAGGAGCTTTCGTGTGCTTATTGACCTTGGTGGTGTGGCACCGTATACATGTGCGGGTCCATTGTTTGATTTCAGTAGCCATACCAGGCCAGACAAATCTGGCTGATATGGTCCGCCACGATGCATTGCCACCAGGATGTGATTGTCCGTGAAAATGATTAAAGACGTCCCTGCGCATAGAAGGTGGGATATAAGGACGAGGGTTCCCTGGGCTGACATCGCAGTATATCAGTCTGTCTGTAATGGGTAAAGGACGTTTTTCTAAACACAATGATGTGTCCGTTTTCACTGTTCGTAGGGTATCGTATTGATCCTGCTCATCTGCCAGAGTGTCGAAATTTAGGGTAGAGGTTTGGATTGAATTCAAACCTAGAATGAGTATCAGCGACAGTATTACTACTGCCTTTAATAAATTGGATGTCGTATGTAAATTGCGAAATGTAATCGAGATATCTGATGTCTCGAGGATTGTGCTTATCCGCCTTAGCGCTTAGCGCATAAACCAAAGGTTTATGATCGGTGAAAACTGTAAATTCACGACCCTCGGGGATGTGTCTGTAATGTCTGATTGCCAAGTAGATAGCGAGTAACTCTCTTGAGAAAGCACTGTACTTTTATTGGGCGTTATTCAATTTGATAGAGAAAAATGACAATGGTCTTTCTGAGCCATCTGTGACTTGGTGTAAAACCGCGCCAATCGTATCGGAAGAGGTGTCAGTCGTCAATGTTAGCTTAGCATCAACAGAAGTTACATATGACAGCTTCGAAAAATTCTCTAGAGATTGCTTAGCCTTTCGAATGCACTAACTTCATCTGTTGAATTATGATATTTTTGAATTCTTCTTCTTGTGTTTGGATAATAGGCTCGTCGATGGCACGAGAATAGATGCACATTGCGGAATAAATTGTCTGTAGTAGTTGACCATGCCAAGAAATCGTCTTAATTGCCTGATAGTTTTAGGAATTGTAAATTCGTTAATAGTATCTATTTTATCATGTAGAGGGGCTATTCCTTCTTTGTCGATAATATGTCCCAGAAAAGTGAGTTTAGGCACTGCGAAAACACATTTGTCTGGGTTTAGTTTTAAACCAAAGTGTTGTAGACGTTCGAATACTTTTTCTAAGTGAATTTCGTGTTCGTGCATGCTTTTGCTTGCAATAAGCACATCGTCGATATATGCGTAAGTAAATTCGAAACCGCGCAGTACTCCGTCAATCAATCTCTGAATCGATTGTGGTGCGTTCCGTAGCCCAAATGGCATTCGAGTAAATTCGAATAACCCAAAGGGTGTAGTAACTGCCGTCTTGGGAAAATCCGTAGGCTCTATTGGAATTTGGAGAAATGCCTTCTTCAAATCGAGCTTTGTAAAAACAGTCGCACCTTCCAACGACAGGGCGAAATCCCTAATATATGGTATAGGATATTAATCGGGGATGGTCTGTGCGTTAAGTGACCTATAATCCCCGCACGGACGCATATGTACCTGCGTCCTTCTTTGGTACCATATGCAGAGGCGTGGCATAGGTACTCTGATAATTCCCAGTTGCGGCATATTTTCAAATTCCTCTTTGGCCACGCGCAGTTTTTCTGGGTGTAATATTCGAGGCGATGCATGAACAGGTTGGTCGTTGCTTTTGATGGAATGCGTTGTGTTATGTTTGATCGGCTCCGCTTATGTTGATGGTCTCAGTAAGGACCATCAGTATTTTTGAAGAAGCTTTTCGCTTCCATTGATTTTTGGAGTGATTGTGCTCAACCCCATCGTGAATTTTGAAGTTCTAATTCCATGCAGATTGAGGTTACTGATTGAGTCTGTAATTGTGCGAGATGCCAATTCCACTGAGAGATTGGAATAGGCAAGAAAATCTGCGCCTAGTATTGGTATGTCCACATCAGCTATGAGAAATGTCCAGGAGAATTCGCGTCGTAGTCCTGTTTAATTTGAGAAACTTCTCGCCATACGTTTTGATAGATGTACCGTTAGCAGCTTGTAGTTTTAACATAGACTCTTTAAACTGTATAGATTTTACACTGGTCATAGGAATGATACTGACCTGAGCTCAGCTGAGCTGAGTTGAGATGATTGTTTGAATACTGGATATAGAAAAGACGATTAAAATTGTTGTTCCTAGTATCCAACATCTTCAATGGACACTAGGCTAATCTTTTCCTGCCTGAGTGGCCATCGAAGCACTGTTGAATGAACATGGCTGGTATATCTTTAGCGATTTATGTAAAAAACAGATTTTAATGTTTGATAGTAATTTAAATGTTTCAAAAATGACCGAAGAAATTAATTTGATCTTTACTAGCAATTTATATATTAAACTCTTTTACAAATAATTTAGGGATTTAATATGAGTTAAATAGTATATATAAAACACATTCATAGAAAGTACATTAAAAATTATTTAAAATATAACAGTTTACTGATAGTACTCTTTTAATATTGTAAATGATTGTTAACGTAACATCTCTAGCAGTTTGATTCTAAATCATGAATGTAATTTGTAACTATTTTTTTTCTATTGGTAATCTTTCTTACTTAAAGTTTAGGTTTTAAATTAAGATGGAGTAATATTTGAAGGCAATATTAAAGATTTTGTTTTATCATATACAAATATATACCACGCATACACTT
>OZ038496.1:9618034-9625534 GCA_964036315.1 Acanthosepion esculentum
TTAGTTTTTCTAGGTATTCTTGTGTAATTTGCGTAAATATATCGATTATAATGAAATGTCAGTGTTATTTTCATTTTTGCTTAATAGAGACGACAATTCATCCAGCGTACCGTGCACACACACACACACACACACACACACACATATATATATATATATATATATATATATATTTAAAACATGACACGTGCGATACCCTGTCTTCATCAGCCGCCGACCACGGGTGATATCATGGTTTCGGTGGCTATGGCAGGAGCGCCAAACCTGGCGCCACCAGCAGCGTTTGCCACCAGGCAGGGTATGATGATAAGTAATTAATCGTTCCTATTTGTAAATTCTTGTAATAAAATAAATAAACGATTGTTCTTCGTTGCAGCTTCTATCCGTAATGAGAGTTCCCGAACGCGTTTTGCCGTTATTGAGAAGGCTCGTAAAAACCGTTGTAAACGACCACGCAAAAATTTCACTCGCGCACGTTAGGTCGTGATGTTGCGCGCGTATTATTTGCTTGTTTTGATCTCGACCAAATCCAACCTGACGCCTGCTGAACTGTTTTTTGAATGTGATGCGAAGCGCTCTTCCACCAACGGCCAGTGATGCCTGTTTTTGAAAAGAAGGAAAAGACCGAATGTCCCAGAAACCCACGAGACCCAATCTCAATAGGCAGACATGACACGTCCAACCGTTTTCCACAAATTCGGCACGCATTGACTCGTATCGGTTTTTCTTTAGTTCGTGCGCCTCTACCTTGTTCACTTCCCAGGGGACTGTTAACTCTATTAGGAAGACAGTCTTTTTTTCAGTTGGACCATAACTCAATGTCGGGACGCTTGTTTGTCTGTGCGATGTGTATTGGAAAATATAACGATGACATTAGATCCACTGAAACCTTCCAATCAATGGCACCACTCAGCAGCTTCATATTGGGGGCTGTTTGTTTTTTCTTTGCAGGGGATTCACCCTCCTTATGGAACTAGATCCTAGCTTCCTTGGCTGCCACAAGCCATTGGTTTGCCTTCTCACATTGTGTTATTATTAGATCCCTGATCACCTCTAATACCTTGTTGTGTCGCCACGTGTACATCTGTAGCGATAGTGGACAAGCAGAAAGCACATGGTGCAAGGTACCTCGGTCTTTTTTACACGAAAAACAGAGATCTGTATCTGTATATCCCCACATTTTGAGGTTTGTCTCATTATGTAGAAGATCGTATCTTGTTCGAAGAAGGAATGATATCGCCAATGGTTCCATCGCCATTAATAAATTCCACGAAAGTTTACTGGGTTCGATATCATTCCAGGTTGTCCACTTACATTGTTTAGATTGGGTTACAGCAGTGGCTATTCTATGCCCCTCTTCGAACCTTTTGACCTCTTCAATCACCATACGCCCTTTTCCCTTTGCTTTCTCCTTGGAGAAATACTTGTGCGTCGTGTTTCCCAATCAAGCCCGATTATTCTGAATCACGCCCATGATATCTCTGACTCGCAAGCTATTTTCTGTTTCTTGTGTGACCTCTGTAGCTGACCACTCTGTACCAGATTTAATCTCTGGATGCACCCTCCGTATGCAATCATCAGCTGAGTCCCTCATCATCATATGAAGGCATACCTTCCCAACCTTGTATTCCTCCACCAATGAATGGATAGGAAGCTGCAGGTGTCCGGAGTTGGTATACAACCCCACTTTCGAAAAACAAGGAGGAACTCCAAGCCACTTACGCAGATACTTATTGATTGCTTGCTCAATGCGCTCAACGCGAGATAATGCAATTTCATACATTTGCAGAGGCCACAAAAGGTGGGGCAGTAGACCATGTTGATAGCACCACGCCTTCATTTTGCCGGGCAGATAGGTTCTATCGATCGAAATTAGTCCCTTTACAGTTGATTTATGAACCTCTGTACCCCGATGTCGATCAGTCAGTGGGATTGTATAGAGTCGTCCGGGGCTCTTTACTGACATTTCCTTTACTGTTTGTATCATGTCATCACCAATTTTGAAATGGATTTCCTTAACAGACACCCTTACTAATGATCTTCGGCAGAATTGAGTCACTGTCAGTCACTGTGTGTTTATCTAAAAATAAACACGCTAAAATTCACCTTCATCCCTGTCGTGAGCCGATGTAGAAGTGGTAGAAGTTCCGACTGACGCCAATTCAGTCGGGTTTCGATCCTAGCTTGAGGCAACCGGATTATTTAGCCACACTGATGAGCTGTAAAACAGTCTGTCTGTGGATGACAAATATATATATATATATATATATATATATCATACATGAAATAAGGATATATAAATGTTTATATATCAAGAACAATATCGATATAAAAATGTATGACAAAGTGTAGAGAGTATTCGTTTGACACATTTTCGTCCCTTAGGAATTCGTCAGACTAAATTTGTTACGTCGGTGCGACCACACATTAACCCGAACGAGGGATGTTCGAAATTTAAATTTTCGGGAGAGTGTATAATTTTTCCGATTTCGTTTATATTCTTAATATATATATATATATATATATATATATATATATATATATATATATATATATATATATATATATATATATATATATATATATATATATACTGTACGGAAGTACAGATTGAGGAAAACTATCACACAAACACCGTCAAAGTCACATAGACACACACGTGTGTGTATGTGTGTGTGTGTTATTTTCACTCAGTCTGAACAGGCTGCAGAATATGAGACGATTAACCCGGATCTCCGAAAGAAGGGATCCTAACCATGTGGTTATTTATAATTGTACAAATCAATGTACATTCTAAGAAGGGGTTGATCAACTGAAAAGAAAAAGTCAAGATTACTGGAGCCAACGTGTTGCACATAAGATTCTCGTAATCTATTGGTAAGAATATTTCGAGCTCGATAATCGTATTGTTGTGACCTCTGCCATTCCATCTATCTATCTATCTATCTGTCTATCTATCTGTCTATCTATATTTGTTTCCATCTATCTGTCTATCTCTATTTGTTTGTTTGTTTCTTTCTTTCTTTCTATCTATCTATCTCTATTTGCTTCTATCTGTCTATACCTATTTGTTTGTTTGTTTGTTTTCTTCTTTCTATCTATCTATCTTTCCCTATTTGTTTTTTTTTTCTTTCTATCTATCTATCTATCTATCTATCTGACACAATCTGTTTATTATCTACCAATCTATGTCCGTCTGTTCATTATCGGTCTATCTATCTATCTATCTATCTATCTATCTATCTATCTATCTATCTATCTATCTATCTATCCCTATTTGTTTGTTTGTTTCTTTCTTTCTTTCTTTCTATCCCAATTTGTTTCTATCTATCTATCTATGTGTGTGTTTGCGTGCGTGCGAGCGTTGGTTAAAAGTAATGTAGTCCCTGTTAGTCCTTAATTACGACAGATATCATTGTAGAAACGCTTATTCTTAGACGCGGGTTAAACGCGACAATCCCCCCCAAAAAAAAACCAACGGTCGAACAAATGGATGAAGATTCAAACCGATCTCAACGGCTGACCCAGCGGATGAAGATGGCTAAGCATTATGAACCTACTGAATATGGCACCGTTCGCAATTACAAAGGAGTCAGCGGCTGTCCATTGCAGTTTCGTCAGTGGTTTCTTCACTCAAAATATGCCGCAGAGGATGTCACGAGTCACTTCCAGGCAGGTTGAGGCTTAAACAAAACGAACCATCAGCAATTTCTCCTACTCTGATTTTCTTTCATCTACGACCAACTGTTGCAAAGACAAACGGCAATAGAGAATGGATGACTGGAGCAGTTGTTGTCCTGAACCTGAATGCCATCCATGCCATTAATCATAAAGGAAGCGACCGGCAAGGAAGAAATTTAATACTTGGATACGAGATAAAGCCGAAATATTAGAATCACATGAAGCGTAGAAAAGCAAATACAAACGCCTCAGGATTCCATACCTACTTCGCACTATACTCTTTACACCTCGGAGTATTGAACATTTATATGAGGGTATGTATACCTGATGAAGATACGAAACTTCTTTCTAGCACACGGTTGACTCTGTCTGTTTTCAACTGGTTTGCATTGAATTCGCGTTGTGCATCCACCGAAAAACTACCGGAAATCAGTCTCTGCTGTGTTATAGATGTTGTTAGCATTGTAGGAAGACATTTAGCTAGCCAAGTAACTGCATTATAACAAATGGCTTGCCACTGCAGCAGATGTCCCTCGTCTTTCTCGAGATCACTACTGATCTATACTATTATGGTGCTTAAACCAAAAAGCAAGCAATTATAAAAAAAAATTAATAGCCTCATGTGAATGTTTGCAGCGCTAACTGGTTCCAGGCAGTGAAATTCTGCGACATCTCTTTGTATTTTACGCGTCTCCAGAGAGGAAGCCATTTTGAAAATGGATCTTTTTTAAAAACTTAAAAGTCTCATCAGACCATCCTTCGTTGGTGCTCATGTCTCTCCACAATCTCTTGTTCTTTATTATCTGTTACTTTTCAACCTTGGTACGTGCACTAGTTACAAAAAGAAATTAGTATAGGAAGGAAGGAAATATTATAGAATTGGCAGTTTTTGCAGTAGTCTTGCAAAAACACCGTAAATTGCTAGAAAGCGGAAACTTAACATAAAAAACTGAGTCACGTTCTTAAATAGTCCAATCAAATCGGGGCTTTCATGTAAATGTCATTTATTACGCTAAACTCATTTAGATATATATAACTGTTGTGGATTCCGGGATGAAATCCGGTATCAATGAATAACAAACGCCAGGAATAGATAAGGAAAATAAATGTATTAACGTAATAATACAAACTGGTAATACGGGTTAGTAGATCCAGGAATGCGGGTTAGTAGCAATAATATATATACAGTCTTGGTATTTAAGTATCGCGGTATGACTCCTTACTGAGCCTACGTGCTCGCTAACTGTAGCTCTTGTGCTGCCATACTCTATTACTGACAGTATTTACTGCCCCCCCACGAGGGAAGATGTGGCACAAGGGCAGGTTTAAAGTGGAGTAATCCCGAGCCCGTAGGCTCGGCCAAAAAATGCCAGTAGATCCCATATAAACGGGATCGGGTTGGTCAACCTCCCCAAACGAGGCTCTGCCCTTTGGCGGAACCTCGTCCGGGTTCCTCTCTTCTCAGAGGCAGAGAGTTCGACCGTCTGACCGAGAAGGCGTCGCCGTCTCCTCGATTACGGACAGTATTTACTGTCCATCCATGAGCGAGCGCTAGATGGGGCATAAGTGGGGTATTCCCGCGCTCGTAGGCTCGGCCAAAAAATATGCCCATAGATCACATATGAACGGGATCGGGTTGGTCAGCCTACCCGAACGAGACTCTGCCCTTCGGCAGAGCTTCGGCTGAGCTTCGGCCGGATTCCTCTCTGCTCAACTAAACAAAATGAACACAAAACGATCAGCTTTAAAAAAAGACTCGTAACTGGAAAAACCGAATGTAAAAAGAATTTTAACAACAAATAGTTTTTCACACCCAACCCAGTTCTGCGGAATCAGAATCAACGTTGAGTATAAACAAGCGAATGAGCCAATTGAAGTAAAGGGCCATGCAGATTTAAATTTCTCCCACTTGTGACGAATGCAGTTATCGATTGTTTTGCATTTTAGCATGCTAGTTAACATTTGTGTCAGTCAGCTGTTGGCTCTCACACTGGCCAATTGAATCTTCCTGCCTATTCGTGGCAGCTAACCAGAAATGGCCACAAACTTGGTCTTGGCCTTTACAATAACTTGGAGCATGTGCATTTAAATTCTGGTGCAAATCCGTCAAAAATTGCGTCCGTGCATTTGTTACACACACACACATGTTACCTTTTATAGATAGAGATTTCTATTAATTCATTTTTTCAATAAAAATAGATTTCTCACGTCTACTGTTATTAGGCTTTTTGATATTGCTCGGAGTTTCCTTTCTAAACTTTTGCTTGATGTTAACTTTCATTATTGCATCATATTCTCTTCGAGTTACAGGTGCAGTCCGTTTTAGCTGTTGCTGCAGTTGAAAGTCCACATGTTACGTTGTTTCTGCTTTTTGGTAAAGTTATTTGTTTGTTATTACAAAATCGAAGAGCCGATATCGATATGGTTAAATTCACATGTGGAAATTGGCTTGGGAAGAGTAAGAATCCATCTCATCTCGGCCTCCATCTGTGAGTAAATAGCAGGACAGAGAAGGTTCTATAGATTTGGATCGTGTCCGGTCTTGAAGAAGGACAACCTGAATTCAAAACCTCCTTCTATGGGTTAATAGTCTCACCAACCCAAAACTATCTTAGTGTGGTGAGTACTGCTATACCACAGACATGGTCAACGAGTGTGGGGTTCTTTTAATAAGAGAGAGAAGGGCCTATATTTGGATTTGTAATACCGGTTCACGAAGGAAACTATATCAGTACATCATTATTATCTCCAAAAATCTCTTACGCTCTAAAAATATTTTCTGGCTTTAAAGAACTTGCAAACGGTTGATAAAGCGTAACATACAAATCAATCAAGGAATTAACTAAAGAATTTGTTCTTTACGGAGTCTGGAATTTGTAGATATTGTCAATTAAGAAAGATACTTCATACATGCTGCAGGTGTGTCCTCCTGTATTTGGGGTTATCTTCGTTCAGAGTTGCGGTGTGAGGTGGAGATATAAATATGTCATTTCTATAGTAACGAATTCTTCCGATAATTGTGGTTCCTGGTGTGTATAAGGAATATCAATTCAGGAAGAACATATCCATGCATCCATAGATATTCCCATAATGGCAATTAACTGACGATGCGGATATTTTTGCACATTATGGATTTGATCAAAGCAGCGAATTCTCCAAAGAATGAAATGCTTGGAAGCGAAAACAGGCATTTCAACTGCGAAGGAATAGAGCGAAGCCAGGGAATATTCTGCGACACAAGAGTGATTATGGTGGAATTGAATCTATTCAATATAGAATATCTCCATCAACAGAAGATCTTTCTCTGGATATTTCTTCAGATCTAAATGGAATTAAAAGCCAAGATGGATGTTTATGGGGGTTTTTTTTGTTCGTTCTGAGACGAATAATTTGATCGGATCCGAAAACAATGATAGAATATGGACGCATGGAATCTGATAGATACGGTGAACAAGCCGAGGAGATACTTATATCGCACGGAAGATTTATCTATATAAATCGATAAGCCAAAGCATTGCCCTTCACTATGTCGTATCTCTTCTGAACAAGAGCGACCATGGCACTCTACAAATTGCACTTTTTACTTCTTAGGAATGTTTGTCACTATATTTCTAACTTCCGGTTCCGTCATCTAATTACACCTGCTTTAGAAGTGGGTCACTCGCAGTTTCACTCAGTTCTTTGAGTGTCAAATTCTTCAAGCACACTTTACTCATTATGTGTCCCAGGAAATTAAGTTTTTATCGGTTTCTGTCTTTCTATAAATATCCGTTTAGTTTTCATTTTTCTTAAAACCTCTTCGTAACTCGCATTTTCAGT
>OZ038496.1:9633034-9635534 GCA_964036315.1 Acanthosepion esculentum
GAAATCGCTGTTATTCCGTTCGAACTATGCTTTGGTGACGCGGAGATCTATTTTTCGAAACTTCTTTATTACATTCCAGACAGACTCAGGTCTTGTTCCATGTGCCATGTTTAATGGATGTCAGTTATCGGTTATCTCCTGTTAATTCCCCTCTCCAAGTTCTCCACCGTCTTAACCAACTCACATTCTTTGGGTCCTGACACTGGATCTAACTAACGCCTTTATCCACTGTGTCATGTGCCCTTGACAAGGTCTAATGACGAGCTTTTGACGTCGTGATACAAGCAGTGGAGTTTGTTAGATGAAAGTGTGCGAGTCGCAGATCAGAGAGAGCATCAACAGTGTTTTTCAAGCTTGTTCACCCGTCAAGATGGGCGTTGCTATTGCCAAACTGTAAGTCAATGGTTCCCAACAACCGCGCCGCGGCACATAAGTGTGCCACGGAATGATTACTGATGTGCCGCGATGAGATAATACCTAGAAGCCATTTAATTTCATTTTGTTTAATAAAGACATTCAATTTCTTAATCATGATGACACCGCTCAATTCAAAATGGCCGAATTTCTAGATTTATCAGTCATCAACCTTTTCAATGTTGAGTTATGTCAAGAGGAAGAATTAGCATGCCTTTCCAGTGATCGTGGTCTCAAATTGAAGTGCGCACAACTGCCATTGGACGCCTGTTGGATTTCTGTTATGGAAGAGTATCCAACTCTAAGTAAAAAAGACATCAAAATCTTACTGCAATTCTCAACTTCGTACCTATGTGAACTGGGATTTTCTAACCTAAACAACATTAAAAATAAAAAAAAACGTGAAAGACTTAAAAATATTCGCCCAAATATTGCAGCAGTAGTCAAGAAGCACCAGGCACAACTGTCCCACTGACATTCACCAATATTATTTTATACCCAATATTGAATACAGGATATGTTTATGTGAATAAAAATTCTTCTTGTATAATATTCTTTCTGTTTTTTATTATTTTATTGCAAAAAGGCTTTATGAGTGGAAAATATTTATTTTTTGTGATAGGTGTGCCGCGAAAATTTAAAGAACTCACTAGTGTGCCACCATGTAAAAAAGGTTGGGAACCACTGCTGTAAGTAGTCTGTTCAAGGCAATTGGAATCGCCTGTAACCCCAGTGAGTGGCGCCCCTTCATTGACAGTTTATGCGGGGGCCTTAATGTCTTGCTACTTCATAACGGGAAAATGTATCAACCCTTTTACTGGCTTAGTCGATGCAGCACAAAAAGGAATACAGCAGTGTCAAGATCTTTCTAGATGCCTTGAGTACGGTTAGAAGATTATCGAAATCTTAAAAATGGTAGCTTCCTGATGGGTTTCCAAAACAGCTTCACCAAGTTTCCATGTTATCTTTGAATTGGGTCATAGGGGACACAGAGACATACTACCATAAGCGGGACTGGCCACAGCGGACAAAGTTCAGTTTCTAGTGGAACAAGACACCCAGAAAGTATTGTTTCCTCCACTGTACTTAAAATTGGACCTTACCAAACAATTTATCATAGTTCTAAACAAGGAGCCTACAGATTCCAAGTCGCTTTCCCTAAGCTGTCTACGACAAAGGTCAAAGCCGGTGTCTTCATCAGACCACAAATACAGTAGATCTTAAAGTGCAAGGATTTCTCCAAGAAGCTCACTAGGACGGAAGAAGCAGCGTGGGACTGATTTGTCGCAGTAGATCAGGGTTTCCTGGCGAATCACAAGGCCGAAAATTATGCGAAGCTTGTTGAGAAACTGGTGAGGAACTACGGCAATATAGGATGTCCGTCAAAGACCATATTCTTGACGCTCATCTTGATAAAATCAAGGAGAACATGGGGACGCACTCAGAGGAAAAAACTGAGCACTTAAACCCAGATATACAAGTCTTTGAACGCCGTTAACAAAAGATCATATAACTGAAATATTAAAGGTCACTACATTTAGGGGATGGTTCATGAAATTAATTTACTGTATAAGCGTAAATCGCGAAAAACTACTACCTTTTAATTTTCTTTTGTGATCTCCGTTGTGTAATCATAGAATAAATAAATACTATTTTTTATTCATATGTCGTCTTGTTCCTAATTTTCGGGAACAAGTATGTTTTCATTCGCCAGTCCTCCCAATGAGAATGGGTACATTTCAGAAATATCATTATTTTGATCAGAAAAGCAAAGTTTAAAGAACATGTTGGCAATATTTCATTCTTTATAGGGGTAATGAAATAGGAAATATTAGATGCCGTCCAAGGACAAATACTGAGTTATAGAGTGTTATAGGTGATACTCAATGGTTGTAGAGATTTTCTGTATTTGCTTAAATAAATTCATAATGCGATTTTTATAATAAATCCACATTTACGTAGTTTCAAAAGTTTTAAGATAATCTGTTGAAACTACCTAAAAATGTAAATCTATTAGACCCCTCATCCTTCACATTTTCAGTCAATCTTTACGCATTCTACAGATTGTTTTAGTTTTATATAAGAG
>OZ038496.1:9640534-9670534 GCA_964036315.1 Acanthosepion esculentum
ACAGATATAGAGTAATCAGAACAGAGATATAAAAATAAGGAGATCGATAGATTTTTACTTTTGTATCGATATCTGTTTGTTCATATACACACACACACACACACACACACACACACACACACACATACATATATATATAGATAGATATATATATATATAAATATAGAAGTGAACATAGAAGTGAACACTTAGAGGCGACAGTCTGTTTCATGATAGATGCAAACGTCAGGCCACAATTGCATCTAGCATGAAACAGACTGTCGCCTCTAACTGTTCACTTCTATGTTCCCTTTTATATTTACACACGCTCTATCTCTGTATTGAGCACTTTATCCCATAAATATAGCACACGTTAAGACTATATTTCTTCATATATATATATATATATATATATATATATATATATATATATATATATATTCTACTGAATAAATAATCTAGAAGGCGTCACTTATAAAGCAATTATGTAAATTATTTATACTGACACAAATCAATCAATTTAAAACGATATATTCTACGGTACGAATAATTTCCTCTTTTCGTATTTTAATTAATTTTAGTTCTTGAGTGTGCAGCTATCCATCCTTACCAAAATGTTAATTCTCGCCCCAGATCATTTTATATATCAGAAAATTTTGCAAACTGCCCCTTCCGTAATAGCCACACTTGAAATAGATAGAAAATGCCAACACGAACTTGTGGATGATTATTTTCATTTGTATGTATATATATATATATATATATATATATATATATATATATATATATATATATATATATATATATATATATATGAAGAAATGTACTTTAAAGGTGTGCTATATTTATGGGATAAAGTGCTCAATATCAGAGATAGAGCGTGTGTAAATATAAATATAAAAGTGAACATTGAAGTCAACACTCAGAGGCGACAGGCTGTTTCATGCTGGACGCAATGGTCAGGCGGCCTAACGTCCAGCATGAAATAGCCTGTGCTAACCTCAATATATATATATATATATATATATATATATATATATATATATATAAAGATAAAGAGAGAGAGAAAGATAGAGAGAGAGCAGCAGCGAGAGAGAAATAAGCCCATAGATAGATAGATAGATAGATAGATAGATAATGAACAGACTGGGATAGATAGATAGATAGATAGATAGATAGATAGATAGATAGATAGATAGATAGATATGAACAAGTTGACATTGATTGATATATAGATAGATAGATATGAACAAGCTGAGATTGATATATATATATATATATATATATATATATATATATATATATATCATCCACAGACAGACTGTTTCGCTGTTTCACAGCTCATCAGTGTGGCTAGACGTCCGGTTGCCTCTAGCTAGTATCGAAACCCGACTGAATTTGCGTCACTCCGATCTTCTTATATATATATATATATATATATATATATATATATATATATATATATATATATATAGATAGAGAGATAGATAGATAGATATAAACAAGCAGAGATAGATAGATAGATAAATAGATAGATATATAGATAGATAGATAGATAGATAGATAGATAGATAGATAGATATGAACAAGCTGAGATTGATAGATAGATAGATAGATATGAACAAGCTGAGATAGATAGATAGATAGATAGATATAAACAAGCTGAGATCGATCGATAGATAGATAGATAGATAGATATGAACAAGCTGAGATAGATAGATAGATAGATAGATAGATAGATAGATAGATAGATAGATATAAACAAGCTGAGATTGATTGATAGATAGATAGATATGAACAAGCTGAGATAGATAGATAAATAGATAGATAGATAGATAGATATAAACAAGCTGAGATAGATAGATAGATAGATAGATAGATATGAACAAGCTGAGATAGATAGATAGATAGATAGATAGATAGATAGATAGATAGATAGATAGATAGATAGATATAAACAAGCTGAGATTGATTGATAGATAGATAGATAGATAGATATGAACAAGCTGAGATAGATAGATAGATAGATAGATAGATATAGGTAGATAGATATAAACAAGCTGAGATTGATAGATAGATAGATAGATAGATAGATAGATAGATAGATAGATATGAACAAGCTGAGATAGATAGATAGATAGATAGATAGATAGATAGATAGATAGATAGATAGATAGATATAAAAGTGAAGGTGAGGTGAGAATGACATTGGCTGATAAACTCGCGGCTTTATTGAAGGAGAGAAAAGATTGATAGATAGATAGATAGATAGATAGATAGATAGATAGATAGATAGATATGAACAAGCTGAGATAGATAGATAGATAGATAGATAGATAGATAGATAGATAGATAGATAGATATAAAAGTGAAGGTGAGGTGAGAATGACATTGGCTGATAAACTCGCGGCTTTATTGAAGGAGAGAAAAGAAGCGATGTGAGAAAACGAGTAAGATTCCCAAGAAATGTATGATAGATAATTTTGTTTGTAGAATAAAGAAAAGAAAAGAAATCTGAAATTTTACAAAGAAATGACCTGATATGAAAATATTTTCTCTTAGCACGATTCTCTTGTGTGTACACAAGAAGAAGAAGAAAAAGAAGAAATTTAAATGGCGAAAAAGTATTGCTCTCACTTTATCGATCACAGCGGACAACAGTTGTGTCAGTAGAAATCAAAGCTATTCCCTATCAAATAAAAAAGACCAAAAAAAATAAAGACGACGAAACGCAAAATAATCCCGACAGATTCTTCAACATGTTAACTTATTTCTTTTTTGATATTTTATTAAAAAAAAATCACTCTATGTCAAACTTTTGTCATATACACTAGTTTTTATTTATATATTTATTTTTAAGCTATAGCATACAGATATCTGAGATGAGGTACCCGATAAAAAAAATGGGGAGAATGACACCAAAACGTAGTCAATATAAGATGCTGCATGCGAAATAAAAGACACGTATAAACGGAGACAAAAACAAATGGCCATCAAGACAAGAAAAAAGCTCATCAAAATCTTTCATCGTTGGAATCATCTACAAAACAAACACGTCGTCAATGGCACTCCATTAATAGACCCAACATGGCTACCACAAATACATTTGGTTAGCTGTTACCATGTTTCCCGCCATTCCTGAAGAGTTCTGCACGAAAAAAAAAAGACAGGCCAGCAGGCAACATCAAATAGACGGGCTTGTTTACATATTTAGATGCGAAAATTCACAGGATTTTATATACGACAGAATCATAGAAAAACTATTACGTAATATTCTTAAAGTTTAATTACTTTAATCTCGATTGAAAGAAGGTCAGATTTTTTCGTTAACGAACAGACTGTGTCTATTAATGAAAATGGTGAAGTTTGGCGTTAGAAAATAGATTTCTAGAAAAACTGATTTCTAGGAAATTGATTTCTAGTAGAAAATGACTTTTACCTTAATCTGAAAGCGGTACAATCGCATCAGGCCATCACGGAAGAGAATGATGTCGTGTAGAGCGCTACAAGCATGAAATGAAACAGGGAAGGTCCTGGTCCGCCCAACCTCCAGAAACCACCTTTTCGTGTTGCCGGTATAATCTCCCCTACAGGAAGATATAAAGGAATAAGCAAATTTATATCAGCCGCATCAGGGGCAGTGGTAAACATATCGTAGAATGCAATGCAACCGTTTTAGAGATACCCGCCCGGGGTTGTATAGGATTTACTCCTTGGCCGTCTCACGAAGCTACCGACAATGCAAGAGGGGTTTTCAATTCTCCGTTTTCCTTCTCTTAGACTACACTTAATGCAATATAGCATGTATGACCTGCTATTTAATTATGTAGACAATTGATTTGGCTTGTTGCAAGGGCATTGTTACAAACTGAACGAAAACGATCCGTCGAACATTTGAACTATGGAAACTGAACCCAAATTTCCGGCCCTATAACCATTATACTATTTGCACGTCTAAAAGGGAGAAATTTCTTCTACCTCCTAACATAGCTTATTAGAAAACCTTTTTATTAATGTTTAACGTTTTTTTTTTTTGTGGAGATTTATCTATATTTTAAAGCCGGAAAATCATCATGGTAATATTTTCGGTTTTCTTAAAACGATTTATTTAAAGATATAGATGGTTATTAACTTTTAGATTTATTTCTCTACCGGTTTATACTCCTCCCCAGATGTTTGAACAGGGAGTAAAGTTTTATGCTCTGTTTCCTATTTAGGACTGAATTTCCGGTTCCTTCCAAAGTCTACTTCAACTCTTTTCTGACATCTCCGCCTAAACTCTGAAATTTGATTTCCTATTTCTTTGTTTATCCCCAATGGGAATAGAGACTCCCGCCCATCTTCAGGTTCAAATTCATTATCGTTTTTTTTTTTTAACTCTAGTAGAGGCCTATCTCAGCTCTAGGTAAATAGCAGGCCAGGCTGGGTTCTATAGCCAAATCGTTCTAGGAGAAGGAAACTCTGAATTTAAAACCGGCCTGGAGAGGTTTGGGCTAGGTCTGGCTATCTTGCCCAAGCAAAAACACTATGAGGTTCCCTTAGGACCCTTACGTGTCACGGGATACGCAATCATGATCGAGACGTCTACGATTTATTTTCTGTTTAGAACTAAATTTCCGCTTCCTTTTAATACCTACTTCAACTCTTAATTTCTGACGTCTTTGCCTAAACTCTGATATTTTATTTTCTACTCCTTCTGTTCCGAAATAGTTGTTCCATAGCCGGAAATCTCATGTGGAATATACAAATTCTTAGTCGAATTGTTTACCGTTTACATTAACAGGTTAGCATTGACGTTCCTCAAGTATTTATATTAGCTTATTCAGGTAGAATAATTTGAAGCGCAAATTATATCACTTTTTCACCACATTAAAATTGTATTTTTTTTCAGACCACCCGCTAGCAAGTGATTATGATGGGAGAAGAGAAGCCAATTGACAGAAATGCTAAACGAAATTGCAAGAAGCACGAATTGACAAATAATGAACGTAGTGCTGTATTGCAAGCACTGCTGGAAAGATCCACAGATCGTGTCCTGAAGCGTGGTGCAATAAAACAGGTTGCAGATTAATTAAACGTAGCTGCAGAACGTCTGGATTTGCAAATTGAATTAGTCTGCCAGCCTCCAAATAGTCCTGACCTCTATGTCCTTGATCTGGGCTATTTTAATGCAATTCAATCAATTCAGCACCAACAAGCTCCAAATAATGTTGACCAGCTCATTGAAACAGTGGAAGAAAGCTTCAATAAACTTCAGAAGTCGAAGCGTAGCAGTACTTTTCTAAGTTTGCAGTTAGTAATGGAACAAGTTATTTTAGTTGACGGCGATAACAACTATAAACTCCGGCACATGTCTAAAGAGAAGCTTGAAAGAGAAGGAAAACTTGAAGTATCCATTTCTATTTCTGACGAGTTGCAACAAAACCTGTTTTTGTTAAAGTAAACCTTCCCCAGTTATTTTTTTTATTAATTTAACTGTTTATGTATATCAGTTTCGATATATTTCACACTTATTTATATGACAATTCACTAATATTACTCATTTACTGTTGAGTATGGGATTTTTTGTTCTTTTTGGTGTTTTTTATCTACTGGAACAATTATTTTGGAACAACATAAGAATTTTGTTGGTACAACTATTTTGGAAAGGAGGGAGTATTTATTTGTACGTTTTTCATCAACAGATGAAGATAGTTTCACCTATCCCCCGGTTTACACTCATCCACGGTCTTTTCAATTAGTGTAAATGTTTATTCCTTGTTTAGGATTTTCGAATCCTTCTAATGTCTTTTCATTCTCTTTCACTCCCAGTAGCCCTTTGCATCTTAGTGGCTTTATTGCCTTGCTTAGGGTGAACTGATTAAACAAATGTCTTGGGGTTCTTTATAGAATCTGAAAAAATTAATTATTTTAATCGCTTCCCAATAACCCTGCTTACTAGATATTTTAATTTATTCCAACTAATACATCTTTTAAATCACACGTTTATTACATCTTTTGTTTGTTTGTGTGTTTTTTTTTCGAATCCCCATTTCTTAGGAGACACTTTTTATTTCGCAGAACAATTTACAATTGCAATATATATATATATATATATATATAATAACATTCTAACTATTTACATTTTTTTATTTTCAAAAATATTAATGGTGATCATGAGAATAGCCATTTCTTGAAACATTTCTTTATAAGCTAAAACTTTTCAAATCCACTTGTTTCATCATTTCTAGTATTGTTGGAAATTTCCTTCCAAACCTTTCGTCTTTGTACAGTGGAAAGTCGATATTTGGATTATATTCCCATTTTTCTATTCCAATTACTGGTGCTACTGTTGTTTTTTTCTCTTTCTGTTTGCTACAGCTATTTACGATTTTGTAGTGCAATTCTACAGAGTAATTTTGTAGTGAACAAAAAGACTCGAATTTACAAACTTGGCTTAACACACACGCAAAAGCGAATCCAAAACAAAACTCTATACTCCTGCCTACATACACATAAACTCATTCTTGCAAGGAACACTATGAATATTTTGACGACATTGTATCAACCAAAATACATTAATTTTATGTGTAAAACCCCCAAATTGATTTATATGTATAAAAATGTGTTGTTTACTTTACAATTTGATTTTCTTGTTTTATACCCCTCTTATGGTGGGCTATCTAACTAACAAGTTCAAATCAAACTAACCTGTTTCCACACTCATACACTTCCCTATAACTGATAACCCACTATAATTTTATCTGCTGTCGCTAAATTCATAATTGAAGTTTTGTCCATTTAACTGGCATTCATAAGAATTACAGGTATTACAGAGTACGAGAAGAATATACAAACAAAACAGAGAAAAAGAATGTGTCTAGAAAAGTGTGGTGCTTTATAACAAAATCTCACTGTTTTAGGAATCGAATGTGTGATTCCGTAATCCGATATTGAGATAGCTAATGACGCCTTCCAAAATCTCAGCAAAGCATTAAGAAAGACTAGAATTCTATCAGAAACAAAGACAATGATACCTGGTCTGTTATATAATATCAGTCCTCCTGTGTGACAATGAAAGCTGAACAATCTTGGCACACTTGAAGAAGTAATGGAAATCGGGTTTTTGTGAGGATATCATGGACTGAATATAAGAGCAACGACGAAGTTTGAAAGAAAATTGTCACAAAAAGGTCACGTATACTTAACATCAGGAAGAAATAGTTGAAATTTCTATGGCACATAATGAGGAAAGTGGGCTTGGAAAAGTTGATGCACACAAGATAGATTGAAGGCAAGAGGGACAGAGAAGAAATCTGCTTAACCTGTTATGCCAGTAAATGGATGACAGGGCAAGTTTTAGGAAATTTAACAAAAAGGAAAATTTATTGAGAGTTACAAAGAACAGGAAATTGTGGGCAGCCTTGGTCGACAACAATCTGAAGGGACACGGCATATAGAAGAAGAAGAAGAAGAAGAAGAAGAAGAAGAAGAAGAAGAAGAAGAAGAAGAAGAAGAAGAACTTATAATTGCAGCGTCATCAGTCTTACCACAATGTTTTGGTCGATGGAATCATGCTTTTCCTTGAAATAGAAAGAAGCGCTAAAACCAACAAGAATAAATTAATACTCTGAACAAACGTGGGTTAATGGTAAGAGTTGCTCTCCTTAGATTTTACAGTGATTACGTTTCACTAGTCCCCAGACAAATATCTATCTATCTAACTTTTGAAAGAAGAGTAAATATCTTCCAAAAAAATTCATGATTTTTAATAAAGTCTTCCTTTTTATATTTGATTTATCGATTTCTTAGATTTAATTCATAGCCGATCAATATTTGCCTATGTCAACGACTCATTTGGTTTAAATCAAGCGCGCCATAGCTGCCTTTTATTTTCAAAAATGTAACCGATAAACTCTATCGTGATAAACATATCTTTGCTGAATTGGTGAATTGTTGTCGTGATGTTTGCTTCACAAATGAATACTGCGTAATCGGATCATGAATCAGAATATTTCGTAAAGGCAAAAGGCAAAGTTCCCCAGTTGCTTTGTCCCACGATAAGTTAATTTTGGCTCCCTTGTTTAGGTTAAGTTTAACATCAAAATATTGTGCGTTTTAACAAAATTCCTGATTAAAATAGATGATAAGACACCAAGGTCGTTGAAGAGTAGCAAAATTAAAGCAGAAATAAAATCTTTTATAAACGTTTTACATGATGACCACGAATGAGTGATATTACCTCGTAAAAACTCTGGCTGTCAGTGTTTGAGGTATATACAGGACTGTTGGATAAAACTGAATCATCTGATTTTTTATACTTAAAAATTTTTTCGCCTATTGTTATTGGGGTCAAACTAATTTTTTATCTTATTAATATAAAGACCTCTTCCCGACTACCTAGTAGAAAAAGTTTTCCCACCCTAAGGTATTCTATTGATAATTATAATTTTGGATATAAATGAGATTTAGGGAAAAAAAAAAGTGACTCGCTTATTTCCTGCAACTAGTAATCAATAGAAACATAACCGAACAGCTTTAAATAAACAATAATAGAGGAATCATTTATTTATAATAGGTAATATAGTTCGAAATATTTAATAATCTATGGGTCCTCCTTTATTTTGAATAACCTTCCAACCCTTTTTGGCATTGACTTCATTAGGTTCTGGCAAATCTAATCTCCAAACATTGAATTCCATTCGGATATGAAATTCACAATCAAATCCTCTTTGTTGCTCAACTGCTTTATCGAGGGCCTGTACTTTATAATGCTACATAACTTTTCTATGGGGTTGAGGTCAGAAGATTGGGGCGGCCATGTCATAACACTCACCTGCTTCTCATCAAAGTATTCCTTCATCAATTTGTGACAGGGAGCATTATCCTGCATAAAAATGAGCTTGGTGGGGTCGATTTACACCCTTTCAGCAGAAGGGATCAGACAAGACTCTAAAATTCTCTTGTACTGCTCGCTCCTGAGGGTCTTTTCAATAGGTTTTAAGAAACCAGTTCCATGAAAAGAAAAGCATCCCCAGAACATTATACTGAACGGATGCTTGACAGTACTTACTGCTAAATTCAAAGAGCTTTCACAGCTTCTTCTTCGGATTTTAAATCGCTTAACCTTTGAATTTAGCTCAGCTTTCGTTTCATCGGAGAAGAGAACATTTAGTAAAATAAATCAGGTGAGTCACTTTTATCGAACAGCACTGTAATTTAATGGACTCGATGCTGTGGTTAGAGAAATTTCATCATCAAGATTTTTATCGGTATTATAGCTGGTAATTTTTATTCCAAAAATGTATTGCTGGTAATATCTTTCCTCAAAAATTATAGTTGATAATATTTTTTTCTTCAAAAATGTATTGCTGGTAATATTTATTTTCCTCAAAATTTATTGCTGTTAATAATTTTTATTCAAAAATGTATTGCTGGTAATAATGTATTGCTGGTAATAATTGATCCTCAAACAATTTATAGCTGGTATTAAAACCCACTCCCACACCTTCACAGTGCTTTGACACCAGTTTAGGTTGTTAACCATTTGCTCACAGTTGGGTAACTAACAGGATGGCCTGTCAGGGTGGAGCTGGGTACAACAAAATCTAAGAGGTGGTTCCACGTTCCTCAAAACCTCCCAATCGGAGGCCCCGCTGTTCAACGTAGATTATCGTCGTTACCCAGTAGGCGGTTGTAGTTTATCGTCTTACCCAGGATGGTCTTGATTTGGAATCTACTAATAAAATGATATATTCTTTTTCTTTCTTCTTTCATGTGCCATGTCCTTTCAGGGCGTTGATGATCGTGCCCCATCCTGTCCCTTGTAGCTCTTAATCAGTTTTTTTAAAAATATTTCTCCAAGACCCTCTTCCGCCGAACACTTGTTCAAGCCCATTAAGTATGTCGCGCATAGCTTTTCCCTGTCCCAATCTCCCTCCATCCATTCTGTGAGTGCGACCTGGGTATGCCGATAAACTACATCCACGTCCTGGGTATGCCGATAAACTACATCCACGTCCTGGGTATGACGATAAACTACATCCACGTCCTGGGTATGCCGATAAACTACATCCACGTCCTGGGTATGACGATAAACTACATCCACGTCCTGGGTATGCCGATAAACTACATCCACGTCCTGGGTATGACGATAAACTACATCCACGTCCTGGGTATGCCGATAAACTACATCCACGTCCTGGGTATGCCGATAAACTACATCCACGTCCTGGGTATGACGATAAACTACATCCACGTCCTGGGTATGCCGATAAACTACATCCACGTCCTGGGTATGCCGATAAACTACATCCACGTCCTGGGTATGCCGATAAACTGCATCCACGTCCTGGGTATGACGATAAACTACATCCACGTCCTGGGTATGCCGATAAACTACATCCACGTCCTGGGTATGCCGATAAACTACATCCACGTCCTGGGTATGCCGATAAACTACATCCACGTCCTGGGTATGACGATAAACTACATCCACGTCCTGTGTATGCCGATAAACTACATCCACGTCCTGGGTATGCGGATAAACTACATCCACGTCCTGGGTATGACGATAAACTGCATCCTCGTCCTCGGTAGGCCGATAAACTACATCCACGTCCTGGGTATGCGGATAAACTACATCCACGTCCTGGGTATGACGATAAACTACATCCTCGTCCTCGGTAGGCCGATAAACTACATCCACGTCCTGGGTATGACGATAAACTACATCCGCATCCTGGGTATGACGATAAACTACATCCGCGTCCTGGGTATGACGATAAACTACATCCGCGTCCTGGGTATGACGATAAACTGCATCCGCGTCCTGGGTATGACGATAAACTGCATCCGCGTCTTGGGTATGACGATAAACTGCATCCGCGTCCTGGGTATGAAGATAAACTGCATTCGCGTCCTGGGTATGACGATAAACTGCATCCGCATCCTCGGTATGACGATAAACTACATCCGCGTTCTGGGTATGACGATAAACTACATCCGCGTCTTCGGTATGACGATAAACTACATCCGCGTCCTGGGTATGACGATAAACTGCATCCGCATCCTGGGTATGACGATAAACTACATCCGCGTCCTGGGTATGACGATAAACTACATCCGCGTCCTCGGTATGACGATAAACTACATCCGCGTCCTGGGTATGACGATAAACTGCATCCGCGTCTTGGGTATGACGATAAACTACATCCGCGTCCTGGGTATGACGATAAACTGCATCCGCGTCCTGGGTATGACGATAAACTATATCCACGTCCTGGGTATGACGATGAACTACATCCGCGTCCTGGATAAAACATTAAACTACGTCCAGCAGCAAGGCCTCTGACCAGGAGATTTTGAGGAGCGTGGAGCCACCTCTTAAGGGCTAGTATTCCCAGGTCCACCCTGACCTGGGGTGATGGTACCTGTTCGGGTCCCAGCTCTGGGCAAATCGTCGATCCCACAAACTGACTCAAAACACTATGAAAGTGTAAAAATAGATTTTCATACCAGAAATACTTTTAAAAAATTAGTGTCAGCAATAAATATTTGAAAAATGAAAATATTACCAGAAATAAAAAATCTTGTCAGCATTAATAACTATTTGAGGTTAATATGCCACAAAACAAAACAAATCAAACAATATGTTTTTTAAATATTACCAGCTATATATTTTTGAAAAATTTTGTCGGCATTAAATAACCCATTGTGGTTGATATGCCGTAAACCAAACCAAATCAAACCCAAAAAAACATCCTGTAAGTATCAGATTTTCCAAAAACTACTTCCTCATTACGTGATCCAGAAATTTCAACTGCCTTTTCCTGATGTTAAGTATAAGTTTCCTCTTTGTTTTCATTTTCTCCAAAACTAATATCTACTAAAAAATAAAATCTACTAATAAAATAAAATCTACTAATAAAATAAAACCTACTAAAAAAATAAAATCTACTAATAAAATAAAACAAAAAACTCGAGTGTAATGGATGTGCCACGCCGAAGCAAGCCGCAAATTCACACCGATGACCCCAAAACGGAGTGAATATTTGTGATTCGCTCATAGTCAGTGGTATCCTCGAGAGAAGATTACCTGAGGGCCCGAGTGTGGTTGTTATGGATGAGCCTTAGAAAATAAAGTTGAATAGTTGAATGTATAAACAATCACTCAACAAAGAGTAGCTGGGACAGTCTCTCACACATCGCAGACGTAGAAGAGAATATAAGGTCCTTTATTTTGAAAGAATGACACTGGATATCCACAACCCATACCAGCCGCGATTAATTAACAAATAAAGGAGTAGAAGGAAATCCAATGTTCAATAGTAAATGTTTCAAGTCTCGTTGTGTTCACTATTCTACACAGGTTATTAACCGGCTCACCGAGGAAGAATAGTTAAAGTTGAAAATTGATTCATAAGTTAAACCCTATTTGGATATGACATTCTCGTGAAAGATGAGCCGATAAGTTATATAATGTAAGTATAAATATCATTGGGCTCATCTTCATTCATTCTTTATAACAATGCTCACAATTTACGAGGCTCAAGAGTCACTCGAGGTAAAGGGTTACAGATTAAGAGGCACAGATTATGTGGATATGTGGGAAATATAACGGTTAACCCAAGTTCTGAACAGGTGAAGATTATAGTGATTAGGAAAGAAACCTCTTGGTAGATGGTTCCACAATGCAGCCGTTATAGAGAAGCTGACATCTCCCCAGTGCAATATGCTATGCAAGGAATAAAACTGGATCGTTAAAAATACTATAAAAGTAAAAAAAAATACATTTTAATATTTAAAAAATTATAGCAATACATTTATATATAATACATGATCAATAGTATATATTTGTAGAGCTGGATACCCGTCTACTCGGGCGGTTAGCTAATCCCTATAGCAGATGCTTTCTCAGGCGCATATGTGTTTATTCAACCTTCACAGAGCCCACCTGTGGTTTATACTGCACCTCTGTTGAGCAGACCTTAGTTACAGTTTCTGGGAAAGAGCGTGTTATCTAGCGTGTTAAAATACGAACACGACCAGCACGCTTAAGCCCTCGGCCACAATGACTTGTGACTTCGTGTTAGGGTTTCGTCTACCCACATTCACTCACAACGCTATTCAGACACTTTCCAAAGGTGCCACACAGTGGGGTCAGCCCTTCCAGTTCCATAACATCAGGAAGTCTCCTTCCTGACAAGTCGACCATGGTAAGATTCGAACCTGTGTCTCATGTTCAGGATGCGAATGTTCTAACCACACGACCACGTGCACATTCAACAGTATCTATAGTAAAATGGCCAACAATGTATTTTATCGCAAAATTACCAACAATACATTTTATCTATGGTTGAAGCCATAAAATTGTGTTAAAATATTTAGATATCGGCATTAACATTTATCGCTCTGTGTATGAATTCATTTGCTGTACAAATGTTTATCCTGTCACTGAAACTTACTCTGATACCTGAATTTGAATTATAATTGTGTTGTCATATCCTGATATGGCCAGAAAAATCTGCTTTGAGTGAAATTAACAATAAGTTTACTGTAAGCGCGAGGCCTTGAAAAAGAATGCAATGGAAAGTAATATCAATAATGCAGAGTGCTATAAGCTAAATAATCGATAGAGATTGATATGCCGCTAAACAAAATGAAGCAAGCAGCAAGTTAAATTTACTGTTCAAATATTTAAATGCAATGTCAGTTGTTATGTTCTGACTTCTTCATTAATGTATTTAGTTGTTCTTTCACTTGAGTAATTTTTTTTCTTCTTATCCGTTCACTGTCTTAGTGGCTTTATTGCCTTGCTTATTATGGAATCATTTTTAAAAATGTATATGACCGTGAAACATAAGAGTTTTTTTCTGCAAGAATGCATTTACTTTCCTTGCAAAAGCTGATATGACTATGACGATACTTGCTTCTTCAATAGAAGTTCTAGGATGATCAAATCTGTATTGATCCGCAGCACTCAACATCTTTCGCGATTCTCTAATCGAATTTGCAACTGTATCGTTTCTGATTGGCTTCTCTTACCGGCTGATGAATTTTACCTCGATCTGTTGTCAGCTTTAATTTAATTTGATTTGTTTGTTTGTTTGTTTAATGGCATATCTGCACCTCATGTGTCATTTATTGCCGAAGTTGCATTTTCTTGGTAGCGTTGAAATAATAAAAATTATGATATAGGTTATTCTGCTTTCACATTTGAATACATGGTAATTGATACTCAGCTTTTGTGCATATACACCCTTGTACAAATTAATTGAAACACTCGATATAGTATCTTTTCTTTCACCATACGGCCAGTTTTAGACCCACTAGAGTGACCGGGCGGAATGCTATGCAGTAATATGAATCTATTTTTGGGTTGTATGATGAAAATTTTTACGTCACCCGTGATTGCATCGGATTTGTATCACTCGCAAACAGTATTGTCTTGACTGTCGATTAGTTGTCCTGCGATCGACATTACTCCAAGGAACCGTGCGAAAGTTATATCGCTGCACGAACCTACGGGCAAGCCTTACCAGTGAGCAAATTAAAGTATGATAGACTGGCCCAGAAACTATCCTTATTTAAATCCAATCAAATATCTGTGGTCAATCTGCAGGGAACAACTCCGTGGAATAGAAGTACGTTGTACTAATATGTGCACTGGGCGATGTTTCATTGATAAAATACGAAGAGGAAGTAAGTAATAACGGAAATATTTCCTATGTTTCAATGAATTTGCAGAGAGGTCGTACACGTTTCTGTAAACATAATTACTGATAAGTATTTGATACTGTGTTTTGTTCAAGTTATATTTTGTAATGGAGCTTGTTTTCTTTAAGAAATTAGATATATGTAGATTAATGTCTGTCGATATTTCTGAGATGTGGTATTATGTACACTATTTACATTATTCGGACTATTGTCCTCATCTTTGTCGCCATATTTATTACAACGTTTCCGCCTTTCAGTCTCTGTCTATATTTCTGAGATGAGGTATTATGTACACTATTTAAATTATTCGGACTATTGTCCTCATCTTTGTCGCCATATTTATTACAACATTTCGGCCGTTGTACGCTCCGGCCTTCTTCAGATGGATAGAATGTCGAACTGAACACTTTATTTCGCTCACTGGAGTAGAATGTTCTATTTCCACGGTCGATATTTAATGGATGCCAGTTATCAGTTATCACCAAGTTCTGTGCCATGTGTCCTCAAGCACAGTGGATAAAGGCGTTAGTCAGATACAGTGACAGAAGCTAGAAATGGTGAGTTCAATACCTGATTCATGCGGTGGAGAACTTGAAGAAGTGAATTAACAGGAGATAATTGATAAGTAACATCCATTAGACATGGCAAATGTAATCTAGAACAGTCTACCCCAGTGAGCGAAATAAAGGTTTCAGTTCGACATTCCAACTACCTGAAGAATCCCGGAACATACAACGGTCGAAACGTTGTAATAAATATCTCATCTCAGAAATATAGACAGATACTGAAAGGCCGAAACGTCGTAATAAATATGGCGACAAAGATGAGGACAATAATCCGATTAATATAAATAGTGTACATAATACCTCATCTCAGAAATATAGACAGATACTAAAGGGCCGAAACTTTCTAATAAATCTGGCAACAAAGATGAGGACAATAATCCGAATAATGTAAATAGTATAGATTAATGTCATAAAATATTTCTTTCATGTTGATTTTTTTATAAATTAAACATATAGTGCTGATAATCTACTATAAAAAAAATGTATTTTTTATACTTTCATAGGGTTTTGTTTGCTAGGGTTCACTATTTGCCAATAATTGGGACCTTAACATGCGCTACCATCCCGGAAATAGCTGGACCTGAGAACAACATCATGTAGTTCGATGCTCCTCAAAATCTAATAAACAGAAGCCTTGCTATCGGATGTAGTTTAACGTCATACTCTCTATTCATTTTGTGACAATTTCCTGTTCCTACCCTCAGTTCCTTTTCCATAAGTTCTTTATTTAACAAAAAGGATTCTTTAAGAATATCTTAAAAATAAAAGTTATGCAATTAAAAATCGTCTATTTTTTTTTTACTTGAAAAGACTCTTGAATTACTACGTGATAGACGCGTTTGTGTGCAAGAGTTTTATGTAATTGCAACTTTCTGGCATCGAAGTGTATAAGTAAAGGCAAATAAATATGTTATTACCGGTGTTATCTAGATATCACGATTTCTAGGTGTCGTTCGTAAAGCGCTTGTTCGCGATGTCGCCTCACAGACAATAATTCGATATTAACATTTATTCCTCTGTAGCAGGCGATGTTTACCAAGCGTCGACTTCGTGTTCTTAAGCTACGTTAGAGAACGCTGTTTGAAGTTCGAAAATAACTATGATTTAGAACGGTGTTTATCAAACAGCATATATAATTACTACCCAGGGCTTTGGTAAATAAATAAAAAATATGTCCGTCTATATTTCTGAGATGAGGTATTATATACACTATTTACATTATTCAGACTATTGTCCTCATCTTTGTTACAATATTTATTACAACGTTTCGGCTTTTCAGCATCTGTCTATATTTCTGAGATGACGTTTTATGTACAATACTTACATTATTCGGACTATTGTCCTCATCTTTGTCGCCATATTTATTACAACGTTTCGGCCTTTCAGTATCTGTCTATATTTCTGAGATGAGGTATTGTGTAACTATTTAAATTATTCAGGCTATTGTCCTCATTTTTGTCGCCATATTTATTACAACGTTTCGGCCTTTCAGTATCTTCTATATTTCTGAGATGAGATATTATGTACACTATTTACATTATTCGGACTATTGTCCTCATCTTTGTCGCCATATTTATTACAACGTTACACCCCCATGCAAATTAAGTTGTATATATCGGGACAAGTTAGGACATTACAGTGCTGTTCGATAAAAGTGGCTCACCTGATTTTTTTTACTTAAAAATCTTTTCTCGTATTGTTTTTGGGGTCAAACTAATTTTTAATTTTACTAATACGAAGACTCCTTCCCGACCACCTAGTAAAAAAAAGATACTCATCCTAAGGTATTCTATTGATAATTATAATTTTGGATATAAATGAGATTTAGGGGGGGGAAAAGTGACTCGCTTATTTCTTGCAACTAGTAATCAATAGAAACATAACCGAACAGCTTTAAATAAAGAATAATAGAGGTATAATTTATTTATAATAGGTAATATAGTTCGAAATATTTAATAATATGTGGGTCCTCCTTTATTGTGAATAACCTTTGCAACCCTTTTTGGCATTGACTTGATTAGGTTCTGGCAAATCTCATCTCCAAGCATTGAATTCCATTCGGATATGAAATCCACAATCAAATCCTCTTTGTTACTCAACTGCTTTCTCGAGAGCCTGTACTTTATAATGTTCCATATGTTTTCTATGGGGTTGATGTCAGGAGATTGGGGCGGCCATGTCATAACACTCAACTGCTTCTCATCAAAGTATTCCTTCATCAATTTTTATTTGTGACAGGGAGCCTTATCCTGCATAAAAATGAGCTTGGTGGGGTCGATTTGCACCCTTACAGCAGAAGGGATCAGACAAGTGTCTAAAATTCTCTTGTACCGCTCGCTCCTGAGGGTCTTTTTAATAGGTTTTAAGAAACCAGTTCCATGAAAAGAAAAGCCTCCCCAGAACATTATACTGAACGGATGCTTGACAGTACTTACTGCTAAATTCAAAGAGCTTTCAAGGCTTCTTCTTCGGATTTTAAATCGCTTATCCTTTGAATTTAGCTCAACTTTCGTTTCATCGGAGAAGAGAACATCTAGTAAAATAAATCAGGTGAGTCACCTTTATCGAACAGCACTGTAATTTAAGGGACTCGATGCTGTGGTTAGAGGAATTTCATCATCAAGATTTTTATCGGTATTATAGCTGGTAATTTATTTATTCCAAAAATGTATTGCTGGTAATATCTTTCCTCAAAAAATTATAGTTGGTAATTTTTTTTTTTTTTCTTCAAAAATGTATTGAAATGTATGTACTTTCGTTTCATCGGAGAAGAGAACGTTTAGTAAAAATAATGAGGTGAGTCACTTTTATCGAACAGCACTGTATATAATTTCTGAAGTATTATGGTGTCTATAGTAAGAATGGCTAGTAAGAAGTGTTGTTCTGGTTCAAGGATTATTATCTTATGTTTGGGTCAGTGATTATTGTTAATCAAGTTTAATTTTAAGACAAATGAAATTTGCCAACCCCTTTGTACATTTTTAAGAACAACAATGTAATTAGTAAAATAAATATTCAACATAGGTTTGTAACTAGATTAAAGCAATTAATCCGAGTATATTGCTTTCTGCGTGCAAAGACTCTCGGGCGACTATGTTTATAGATGTTTGTGTGTAACAGTGGCATGTAATTACACATTTTATGCTTCTGTAACAGGCGGTGATTACCAAGCGTCTACTTCCTTCTTTTATTCTTTAAAGAATGTAAAAACGCCGTATTCTGACAACCTAATATCCTTTCAATAATTACGGTAAAAAGCTTGGTCAGTTCAAAGAGTCTTTTCTGCTGGTTTTACTATATTACTAAAGAATATATATGCTTCAATACGAGGGTCGGTTCATAGGATGACCAAGATATAAATGTAAGTAGACAGAACAGTTGTTAAACTAAAAAAAAAGTGGAAATCTACCATAATACAGCAGTTATACATTTATATTTGGTCATTTTACAAACGTTTCTACAGATCGTCAAAGTAACACTTCCCATTGCTTTCGCTGTTCTATTTTATTACTGACTAAGTCTATGGTACTAAGCTCTAATAGCAAATGCTACACCCCGTGCAAATTAATTGAAAAGAAAATGAATGTCCGTTATTCAGTATCTGTCTATATTTCTGAGATGAGGTATTATGTACACTATTTACATTATTCGGACTATTGTCCTCATCTTTGCTGCCATATTTATTACAACGTTTCGGCCTTTCAGTATCTGTCTATATTTCTGAGATGAGGTATTATGTACACTATTTACATTATTCGGACTATTGTCCTCATCTTTGCTGCCATATTTATTACAACGTCTCGGCCCTTCAGTATCTATCTATATTTCTGAGATGAGGTATTATGTACACTATTTACATTATTCGGACTATTGTCCTCATCTTTGTCACCATATTTATTACAAAGTCTCCGCCTTTCAGTATCTGTCTATATTTCTGAGATGAGGTATTATGTACACTATTTACATTATTCGGACTATTGTCCTCATCTTTGTTGCCATATTTATTACAACGTTTCGGCCCTTCAGTATCTCTATATTTCTTAGATGAGGTATTATGTACAATATTTATAAAAAAATATAGAAAAAGTAAATAATAACGGACATTATTTACATTATTCGGACTATTGTCCTCATCTCTGTCGCCATATTTATTACAGATAATAATAAATAATAATAAATATGGCGACAAAGTTGAGGACAATAGACATAATAATGTAAATAATGTCCGTTATTATTTACTTTTTGTTGAAACTTGACTAATGCATGGAATAATAATGCAAACACAAAATGTAGTTAGAATAAAATGTATTGAAACAAGAAAGTGTACACAATATTTACATATAGTCTTTTGTATATTCCTGGGAAGACCGTTCCTGGAGAATGTGTTGACTAAGTCGCAGTCGGGCAGAGTCTCTAGTTGGATCTCTTGATTTGCCTCCCTGTCTTCCGGTACCAACCATATTTATATCGTCGGTACTCCGCTATGCAAATTAGGTGGATCCTACCACAACACTTTTACTATATTTTTCCAATAAAACATGACCTAGTGCTCGTATTAGTACTTCGTATGTCAATTCCACGAAGTCCTTTCTTGCAGATTGACTACAGATTGTTGATTGAATTTAAATCGGGCGAGTTTCCGGGCCAGTCCTTAGTACTTTGTTTTGCTCACTGGTAAGGCTTGCCACTGTGTTCGTGCAGTGTTATAATTTTCGAACGCTTCCTTTGATTAACGTCCATCGCAGACAATGTGCATAGGACAAATAATCGACACTCGAGACAATAGTGTCTGAGCGTAATTAATATCTGCGGCAATCACGGATGACGTAATATTTTTCAAGACCAAATAAATTTCATCCTAAATTTCGAAAATAGATTCCTATTAGTTCACACCACTGCATCTGACCTAATCTGAGTCTGTCCTGGATATGACAATAAACTACATCCGGCGGCAAGGCCTCTGATCAGGAGGTTTTGAGGAGCGTGGAACCACCTCTTAATTGCTGCTATTCCCAGGTCCACCCTGGCCGGGGGTAGTAACACATCTTAGGGTCCCAGCTATGTGCAAATAGTTAGCACCGAAACTGAGGTAAAAAGCATTTTAAAAGTGTAAAAATAGGTTTTAATACCAGAAATACTTTGTACAAAATTATTACCAGAAATAAATTTTTGAAGGAAAAAAAACTGTTACCAGCACTATGTTTTTGAAAAAAAAACATTACCACCAATACGTTTTTGAAAAATAAATATTACCAGCAATACGTATTTGAAAATAATAAAACCAACTATACAATTCTGAGAAAAATATTACCATAAATTGATTTTTGATAAAACAAATATTACCAAGAAAAATAAAGTTGTCGGCATTAAATGACATATTGAGGTTGGTATAACGTAAAACTAACCAAACCAAACCAAACCTAATCTGAGTACAAAATAGTAAAACCATGATAGTTTGATCGGCTGATCTTCTAATCTTTAAAAATTTAAAAGCTCTGCATGTTAAATTTTTCTTTTTTTTTTCTTTTCTTTATACTTATATTGAACACATTTTATAGTATTGTTTCCTGGTCTAACTTTGACCAATAACAGTTTTATAATATATATATATATATATATATATATATATATATATATATATATATATATATATATATATATATATATATATATATATGCAAAATCAGATACAAAATAGCAGTGAAAAAACTTCCTAAAAAGTGCTCACCAGAATTAATCCACTCGACTACGCTTCCTTAAAGAACTCAATAACGTAAAACAAACACTAATTTACAATGACTTCCTTAACCACCTTATAGACCACCAAATTAGACTATTTCTCTCCAAAGTAAATTATAACGATAGGGAACATACAGTCAAAACAACACACCAGCAACGTCAAAATGACAACGAACGAACATTAACTATGAGTTCAAATTCCCCTAAAGGAACTGCTTTCCTGATGAAGCCGAATTCATAAACAATTACATTGGCCACACTACTACAGGCCTATCCAGACGCATTACGTTACACCTAGCTAACCACAGCCCTAATAGAACCCATTTAAACAGACACACACAAACTTACTAGGATTCATCAGAAACATACCAGTAGAAAATAAAAAGATAATAAACTCGTCCCCAGGTAAAAAATGATTAAAAGTAATGGAAGCCTTAATAATGAAAAAAAAAAAACAAGCCAACAATCAATAATATTAACTAGGAACACGGCCATAATGTGCTGTGTTCGGAAAATAAACATCTCTATAACACAAAAGACATACACACAACCCTCGCACCCAATTTAATTGAAAAAATAAAATCATCCTGGATAATGATTGTCTTTTTTAATGAAATATGCATAAATGAATGATTGGTGCATAAATACATAATATATATATATATATATATATATATATATATATATATATATATATATGTATATATATATATATATATATATATATATATATATATATATATATATATATATATATATAGTGAGAGAGAAAAAGAGAGAGAAAGAGAGAGAGAGAGAAAGAGAGAGAGAAGGAGACAAAAAGAAAAACTTCATTTAGCCCTTTGAGAGTTCATTAAATCGATAAATTCCCGAGACTCAGTGGTTAAAACACGTAGGCTAAGAATAGTTTTTATTCTTGTCGCTTTTTCTTCATATATATATATATATATATATATATATATATATATATATATATATATATATATATATATATCAGTGATAAAAAAACGTTCTAAAAATTTGTTTGTGTTGGTATATATATATATATATATATATATATATATATATACACACATACATATATATAATTATATACATATATATTGCTACTACATTTCTACTTTGTGTGATTATGCGTGAATATGAACGTGTTCGCGTGTATATATATATATATGTATATATATCCGCGAATGCACGTTAAACTTTGGCAGGTAAAACAGCGAGGTATATCTATCTGTATATATCTATCTCTTTATCTATCTATCTATCTATCTATATATATATATATATATATATATATATATATATATATATATATATATATATATATATATATATTAGAATTGGACATAGCCCGACAATTTATTTTAAAGACATTTATATATTTGCTTAAATACTTGTATCTATAAAAAGAACGTTAAACATAATATATAAATGTCTTTAAAATATATATATATATATATAATGTGTGTGTGTTTTTCTCATTGTCTCATGAATTATGAATATTTATTAGGTTCTATACCAAATAGTCAAGAATTAATATATACAAGTATGTACAGAATCTCATTTCCGCATACATATACTCATTTGTAGTCACACACACGCACACATATATATATATATATATATATATATATATATATATATATATATATATATATATATATATATATATATATGTGCACACATCCATAATTCCACGTCGATAACCTCGCGCGCACACACCTTCACAGAAGTATATGCACACATATACACACGCATACATATATATATATATGTGTGTGTGTGTGTGTGTGAGTGCGTGTGTCTTTGAACAAACACAGCTATGATTTCCGCTACTGATTGGAGAAAGTCATTTTAATTATGTTTGACATTGTTAATTTTTTTTATTTTATTTAAAAAAAATCTAAATTTACTTTTGAACGCGTAGAAATAAACACCATAAATTCTTTTCATTCTCAAACTTTTAATGAGACCCCAGACGTATATGACCGTCGGGAAGCGTTAGTGAAACGCAACACGATTAATTGTTCCCCAACCCCTTCCTCTTGTCTTTCACGGATGTTAAAATCCATCACGTCATCTAACTTCACAGTTATCCCACTTTTTCAGCGCTTGTCGGCCATGTTTATTAAATGTCGTCTGTCTTTCTATTAGTTCTTCATTAGTAACTGAAAAGGTTTTTTTCAATTCTAGACATAGAGTTTGCACATATAAAATTATTAATGAGATGTCTTCTTGTAGATATTTTAAAATTTGCCATACAGATCTTATATTATTTTAAATGAAATCTTAGCAATTGATCAGCATAATCTAGTTGAAAGTCTGTTAAATAACTATGAATAAATGAACGGCTTCATTTTTATTATTATTACTGTTATTATTATTATCACCTTCCTCTCCATTTTACACTATTTTTAGCTAATGAAAGATCCAAGAGCCACTCAAGGTAGGTGGCAACTGAATGAGGTTGTTGTATGTAAAATGAGAAAGCAAGAAATGCTTATTATGAAGATGTTTAGTATTGGGAACGCTTGATCCTAGATTTGAAAATGTTACTGTGCGGAACGTCCTCCTTACCAATGGAAGACGAATGAAATAACGATGTGTCCGTATCGTTACCAGCTGCTTCTTGACAAAGATGTTCAACTGAGTGAAGCGGGCCTCACGTGAAGCATGACGAACGATAAGTCAGCTGAGTAGAGTAGACAGTTGTCTCTACCAGCCTACACGGCAGAGAACGCTCGATTGCCACGCGAAAAAGGAGGCTCACGTTCGTTGGATCGTTGAACCGATCACCTCGTATCAGTCTGTCTCGATCGCCTACAGCAGAATGTTAAAACAGAATAGAAATAAAACTGAAATATGCCCTGTTGCGCTTCAGCTCAGACTAGGCACAAGGTTCGTTCCCAGTTTGAAGATCCTTTCAGTCTGACGCTTGTGGCTAAAGATTTATAGGGATACAAAAGGAGATTATCACACTTTGAAGATGTTACAAGGATCACATGGCCGTTTACTGATGTTACTTCATACCGTTACGAATGTAGCCAGTCATTCAGTCAGTAATCTTATTTGTCTCAAGACACAAGTGCTTGTTCATCCTTCCTGGACTTTCGTCCAGGGAAGGCAAGTGCCACATGCTGCAGCTTACAAGTCTATGGTATCATTTCCCATTGAGAATATATCTTCCTCAGATAAAAAAATAACTCCAGCTTGCAGTACACAATTTGGGAAAATTCTAGACTCGCCGTTTCCCTTCGTAGAATATGTCTTTACCTGGGACATAGTTGATGAATCCGTCCCGTTTGAGTCTAGCCTTCTGAACATGGCTTCTCCAGAAACATTGAAAAATCTCCATATGATATGTAAGACCCTTTCTTTTCGTTTCTCCTTACATACTGCTCGAAGGGTAAGCATGGTATATGTTATATTGTTCTTCGCGTGGGACACGTGTATGTATGTATATATATATATATATATATATATATATATATATATATATATATATATATATATATATATATATATAACGATACACACAGACACATATAAAGAAATATAATCTTAAGATGTGATATATTTATGGGATAAAGTGCTCAATATCAGAGGTAGAGCGTGTGTAAATATAAAAGTTAACATAGAAGTCAACACTTAGAGGCGACAGTCTGTTTCATGCTAGATGCAATGGTCAGGCCACGATTGCATCTAGCATGAAATAGACTGTCGCCTCTAAGTGTTGACTTCTATGTTCACTTATATATATATATATATATATATATATATATATATATATATATATATATATATATATATATATATATGTATATGTAGCAATATGAGTTAAATATAAGACAATTCGACACGGACCACTTACATTTGTCTGACAGCTATTACGAACTGGTGTCGTCTTCAAAGTACAAGAATCGCAGTCTGAGAGAAAGCGACAGATGTAAGATGAATTTTTTTAGACGAATGTCACAGGACAAAGTGCGTGTAGTCTATAATGCTGACCATATAGCGCAGAGCAGAATGGCCGACGGGGACCTCGCAGAAAGACGGACAGTCGCCAACTGAGCAGCCACCTCCTTACTTACGTCTCAACTCGCATTTGTTCACTTATACTAGTAAATTCTAAGAATAATATCTGGTTTACTGCTAGACAGTTGTTGTGTTCGTCATTCGTAGGGTAACGATCTGGCCGAAGAGTAATTTTGACTGAAAAAAAAAAAAACTGCACCTTGTCATCGAACCTGGTGTCTGCAACTCTACATGTAGGCTTTATGTACGTGGCCTGGTGAGTCCTAGCTGTAAAGGTATGAACTATTGGACCTATAGCATGTTTGAAAAAGTTGCCAGAGAATAGCAATAGAGTGTCGAGAGTCTTGCAGAGTTTTGTCTAGAGGAAACGGGTAGTAGTGTGGGAAATAATTAATCGCCACGTCAATGCCTTTGAACACTCAAAACTAGAAAGTTATGAGTAAGCAGCTTTAGGTCAGATATATTAGCAGTTCTACATATTTAGTTTTGTCTGAGCATGCCAGGAGGAATCAAATACTTTCTAAAATGGTACAAGTAACCGACCATTTTACCATTTCTATAATTTCGTTCTGAGTTATGTAAAGCTAATATTGACACCGCGAAAGTCGCAAATATTTGGTGGACTTCAAGGCGTCGGGAAAGGTGGTCCTCTCTGGACGTTAAGTTTTGGGAATGACATTTCGTTGAATTAGTGTAATGAAGAAAAAAATGAAAATTAGTTGCGTATTTTTCCCCTCACTCCACTTGGGAAATCTTTTAACTAAATTATCTTTCAGTATCTGTCTGTATTTCTGAGATGAGGTATTATGTACACTATATATATTATTCGGACTATTGTCCTCATCTTTGTCGCCATATTTATTACAACGTTTCGGTCTTTCAGCATCTAACTATATTTCTGAGATGAGGTATTATGTACATTATTTATATTATTCGGACTATTGTCCTCATCTTTGTCGCCATAATTATTACAACGTTTCGGCCTTTCAGTATATAACTATATTTCTGAGATGAGGTATTATGTACATTATTTATATTATTCGGACTATTATCCTCATCTTTGTGGCCATAATTATCACAACGTTTCAGCCTTTAAGTATCTGTCTATATTTCTGATATGAGGTATTATGTACACTATTTACATTATTCGAACTAATGTCCTCATCTTTGTCGCTATATTTATTACAACGTTTCGGCCTTTCAACTTCTGTCTCTATTTCTGAGATGAGGTATTATGTACATTATTTACATTATTCCGACTATTGTCCTCATCTTTGTGGCCATATTTATCACAACGTTTCAGCCTTTCAGTGTCTGTCTATATTTCTGAGATAAGGTATTATGTACACGATTTACAATATTCGGACTATTGTCCTCATCTTTCTCGCCAAATACTTAATCCCGAAACTGATGTAATAAGTATTTTGAAAGTGTAAAAATAGGTTTTTATACTAGAAATACTTTGTAAAAATTATTACCAGAAATAATTTTTTTAAGATAAAAACTATTACCAGCAATACGTCTTTTTTTTTCAGTGTTTCCCTCCAAGCAATGCGGGAAGCCACTAGCACGCAGGATTTACTGAGAGTTGGATCGAGAGCAAATAGGAGTGATAGAGGAAAGGTTGAAGAGTAGGATAGGGGGTTAGATAAAGGCATCTGAAGACGTAGATTGACATCACATTGGAATAGTTGGAGATTATAGCTATCAGTTCCACAGCCGAGAGGTGCGAGACATGAAGCTACTGGAGTAGAAGAGACGGCTACATTTAACATTTTCGATGGTGAAAGGGTGTGAAAGAGATGCCAGCCTAGTAGAACGCTTAAATTCATGAAGTCTTAGAACCAGCGAAAGCAGCTCCTCAGAGCAGTTACCATGAAAGTATTTGTAAAAAAGACAGGGGATTGCGACGGCACGTCTGTGAGAGAGCGGCAGAAGAAGAGATGCCAGATCAGGGCCAATTACGTTGCATATCCGTCACTGGATCTTATCAATAACCCCGAGGCAAAGAGAAGGGGCTCCAGACCATATATGGCAGCAATACTCCATGCAAGGGTGAATGGTTGATTTGTAGATTTGAAGGATCGACTCCGGCGAGAAAAAATTCCTGGCGCGGCACAGGGAGCCAACTTTCCTTGCGGCGGACGAAGCAATTAACTCAATGTATTTGTTCCATCTCAGGTCAGCAGTCAATTAGAGGCCTAGTAGTCGCAAAGAGGAGATCTCGAGAAGTTGAGCGTCAGGCATTCTAATAGAGGCATGGATTGTACTCTGTGGTGAGTAATAGAGTGTAGTTTTGGTTTTGAGACATTAAAATTAACCAGCCAATTCCTGCCCCAGTTCACAACCGATTAGAGGTCCTTTTCGAGACGAACAGCCAGGTTAGTTTTGTCAGCGATACTAGATTTATTTTTTAGGTAGGAGTAAATAGTGCTGTCGTCCGCGTAGATGCCTACTTGGGAATCTATGACGTCAGGAAGATCGTTGATGAAGATAAGGAACAGAGTAGGGCCTAGGATTGAGCTTTGGGGAACACCTGCGTTTTGGGGATAAGAGCTGGAGGAGAATCCGTTGAGGACGACCTTCAATACACGGTTTGACAGGCATGATTGTATTAAGCCAAAAAATCGACCTGAAATTAGATAACCCTGAAGCTTGCGAAGAAGGCCGGCATGCCAAACCCTATCAAACACTTTGGAGATATCTTTGTCCATGCATACAATTTTGCTGCTTACATATGGTCGGGTGCTTCTGCTATGTATTTAGAGAGTATAGATAAAATCGAAAGAATAATCTGCAATTCTATTAGTCCTGGGCTGGCATCTCGGTTTCAATCATTTCTCACTGGAGTAACGTGGCTTCCCTGTGCCTTTTATAAATATTTTCATGGTTATTGTTTTGGTAAGATTTAAAATGTTTTAAAATGTAATATACATCGTCATTTTTTGTTTTCTTAAATCCTTTTCTTTTATTGTTCTCTCTCCTTAGTAAAGTTTTTGTTTTTCTCATATTCCTTCCGGCTCAGTGTCTTCATTACCTTACCTTGCATGAAATGATTAAGAAAAATTTTAGCAGTTCAAATATAAACTTGTGATGTGTATTATCTATTCCACGTAAGTCGACATTCTTTTGCATTTGCACGGAAATCAACAGAAATGGGATTTATTGTCATTATTATTTATCCTTTGTAGAGGTCCAGATTTGGAATTTTACATTAGCGTTCGGGAACAACCAGGAACGACACTCACTCACATTAACGAGGTACACGGAAAGAAACGCGAAGGGTTCACAGGAAACCGCCTCGTTGTAACGAAAAGGACTTAAAAAAGGAACTCGGATATAGCCCCTTTCATACGAACAAAGCTCGCTAGTTTCACCCAACTTTCTTTGAAATCTGTCGACAGCAAACTATAAATATAAGTAAAAGCATAATCAATCCTGAAAAAGATCATAAATATATCCCCGTACTGACCCAATTAAAAACAAATATTCATATACCATACTAAATTTAATACAACCAACCTAGTTGTCCAAAAGAATAATACTCTGTCAACTAGCATCTTGCAAAAGGCCGCCATTTTATAGCAATGTAAATGTCCTTTCGAAGATTGTATCTCTGATAAAAATCTTAATACGGATGTTGGTTTTACTACGACGATACTAACAAAAAGACCGAGTATATTTCAATAACTCAGCATTTAAAGGAACACTCATGCTCACACTCACAGCTAAGACTGGTATTAGTTGAAGATACATCTATATTGCATAAAACAATAATAAGCAACATTTAAAATACTTGAAGCACTTTATATAAGAGAATTAAAACCCAAAATAAATAAAGTCAACTGTGACTATGGCAACAAAGTCCTTAAATGTTTATAAAAATAAAGAATTATATATGTATGAGCAAAAATGGAAAAGTTACTTCCCTTAAACTGAAAAAACAAAAAAAACAACAAGTGAAATCTAGAACGCTGCATCAGCAGTAAAATTAAACAGTTGAAATGTTTTGAATTTACAGAAACACATAAATATATTTATAGACAACTTACCCCGCCTGAAGATGGTCTCAGTTGAGATTGAAAGTACTTGGGAAAATAAAAACTATTTCAATGAAAATTTGTGTATTTTTCTAATCAATTTTCTAAGGCTACCAAAAAATTATCCCTTGAACTAATAAGGATCACAACGAAAATTAATCAATATATGTATAAATTATTTAACCAAACCTCTTTTGAATGAAAATATGCAGCTTATTTACACTATATATATATATATATATATATATATATATATATATATATATATATATATATATATATTATGAAATGGACAAAGTCCGACAATTATTTTAAGACATTTTTAGGCTTAACATTCTTTTTATAGATACAAATATTTAAGTAAATGCTTTATTTATAATAAACAGTATTAAATGACATTTTACAAACCTGTATTCTATACGGAACCGTCATATAGCCTGACGTACCTTTTTACCGATTTTTAAAAGCAGTGAATTCGACCTTGCCTACCGAACCTATCCTCTGTGGCCGAATCGGTTCGAATCGTCATATGTTTACATTTGATACGCCATTAGCAGATAGGAATGTACATGTGAGATTCATGGAAGAGTAAAGTTTAAAAGCAGGAAGTTCGACTTTACTTACCGTACGATTTTGTTGCCGAATCGGTAAAAAGGCACGCCAAACTATATGATGGTTCCATATAGAATACGTGTTCGAATCCTGTCGGAGGACGAATATTTTCTATGAAGATATTCCGGTCGGTAAATGTCATTTAATACTGTTTATTATAAACAGAGCATTTACTTAAATATTTGTATCTATAAAACGAATGTTAAACATAAAAATGTCTTGATATATATATATAATCTGTTTTTCTATCCTCTAAATGTGTTTAATGATACGACATTGTTATTTTTATTGCTCGAGAGATCAGTACAGTAATGAATGAAATCTAGGTC
>OZ038496.1:9675534-9713034 GCA_964036315.1 Acanthosepion esculentum
TATAATACCCAGAAATTCATAAACAGATGTCCTCACGGCACAATGGACAAAGGCGTTAGTTTGATCCAGTGACAGGACCCAAAGAATGTGAGTTCAATACCTAGATAAGGCGATGGAGAATTAACAGGAGATAACTGACATCCATTAGACATGGATATCAGTTATCTGACATGGCACGTGGAACTATAACAGTTTACCCCAGTGAGCGAAATAAAGGGTTCAGTTTGACATTCCAACCACCTGAAGAAATCCGGAGCGTACAACGGCCGAAACGTTGTGATAAACATGGCAACAAAGATGAAAACAATAGTCCGAAAATGTAAATAGTTTACTCAAAATTAATTAACCATGTAATGCCGTTCTTGTTAATAACCAAATTTTCTTATTAAAGACTCACTATTAACACGGACCATACCAATATAAGATTTTATTAACGGTTCGCTAATTAGTCACACCAATTTTTTGGTTAATTTTTATAATTAATCCAACTTCACTATTTTTAAAATTCCCAATTTGCTTAACAGTTAGACTATACGACAATAAATATTTCTTACGCCAAATAATAATAAAAAAATCTCAAGTCACGAACTTATTGAGGTACCTATATACGATTGTAACATCGATAAATCTACATGACAAATTTGAATTTGTGAAGTGATATATTGGGTGTATACTCATAATTTATTTTTAAATAATTTGTTCTAAATGCCAGAACGTATTTCGTAAAAAAGAAGGAATATTTTCGAACGAAAACTTGTTTTATAGAACCACACAAAAATACTAAGTTTTTCATATAATGAAAGGAAAAGTAATCTTTCAACACAGTTAATACTACACACTATATTCTAAATATGTCGTTTTCTGCTCCCATGCTGACACACCGAAAAGGATTTTATATGAGTAAAATTAAGAATATCGTATTTAATTCGATGATCACGTTTTCGCATGTATGGATGCCTTGAGTGCTGTGGGATTAAATATATTTGGTAATTTAGTAGACCGATGAATTGATCGACGTGACCATTCACTTATTTTTGCAAAGGTCTATGTATAACTCGCTTTGAATTCACATGATATTTGCTTTTCTGTCGGTAAACACTGAAATATTTCAGTGTGTCGTTATATTTATATCATTTAAATACGTAGGAGTTTTCACGAACTTCTTAACACATGACATATCAATGGGCAAATATATATCTACCTAGGCACACAATGGTCCATCTCTATTTCTCTTTTGTCACAATAATCCCTCCCTCTCTCTCACACACACACACACACACACACACACACACACACACACACACATATATATATATATATATATATATATATATATATATATATATATATATATATATATACATCTCTCTCTCTCTCTCTATACATACATATATATATATATATATATATATATATATATATATATATATATATATATATATATATACAGGGTGTCCATAAAATTCGTGTACACTTTAAAAAATCTATAATTGTATTTGCGATAGAAATAATTTGTAAAAAGGATTAGAAAGAAGTAAATCTCTATTTTTTAATGTTTTATTGAAATTTTATGTAAGTTTCCACATGTCCTCCATCATTAGCAATACAAAAGATAATACGATTTTGCAGTCCACGGAAAACATTTGTCAACTGATTTACAGTAATGCCTGAAATCACATTAGTTATTTTAGCTATACGTAAAACTAGGTACATTAAACTTTATAACATTTTTTACAGATTATTTCTATCGGAAATACAAATTAAGTTATACATTTTTTATAGTGCACACGGAATTTATGGACACCCTATATATATATATATATATATATATATATATATATATATATATATATATATATATATATATATATATATAAGTATCAGTATAATGCTAGGCAAATAAAATGAGAAAGTGGAAATAAATCTGTGTAACCTGTTTCGTCCTCTAAAGAGAAGATGCAGTATGGCCCACCATCAAATGGATGTCGTCACGCTTTCGGCTAATTCTTACATATACTCTGCGTGAAGGATAAGGTTAAGATGTAAAAATGTCTATCGTGTAAAGTTACTGTTTCTTTGTAGTGTAGATTATATTAGCTTGAATATTTGCTTCAGTGTAGCCGTAAAGGGATACGTAAAACCATCGTCACCATCGTCACAAAGAAGTGCTGTTCTCTGTGACTGACGTGTCAGAACTATCCGGTATTGTGTATATTCTTCTGACAAATTATTCCCTTCAGTTCTGTCCACAATTGCGCGAAGGTATTTAGGCATTAGTTTTCAAGTTGGCATCGACACAGACGACATTTACTATTTACCCCTGTCTCAATAGTAAATCCAGCATTGCTGACGAAAGTTAACTTTGCCGTTGGTTTCGAAAAGGACCTCCAATCTGTGGTTGACCTGCACTCGTTTACCCAGCATAAATGAACAACCCTGCCTTCTATCAGCACAGGTGATGTCCAACTTCACGAGAGCCTCTCTCTGCGACTTCTTGGTCTCACGTTTCCCACTGACCTGAAGTGGAACAATCACATTGAATCTATAGCTTCATCTACCGCAAGGATTGTTGGTTCTCTGTGTCACGCCAGAAGGTTTTTTTCTCGTCTGTTTCCTTCTTGCGTTGAATATTGCTATCATATAGAGTCTGTTGTCCCCGCTGTTCACGTCGACAAGATCAAAAGGCGGATGAACAATGCCATACGTCACTTCTTTAACGTCTTGAAAAATTCCATTCTGAATTAGTTGTCTTCTTTATTATTGAATAAAATGTCTTATTCATTGACACAGGCCATTATCCATTTTTTCAGGTTTCTAGGTGTCTTTGAAAATCGATTGTTGTGTTTTTTAAGACAGTTCTAGTTGAATTAATACTCTGCCTCCTTCGGACCCGGACGAATATAGTCGATCAACATCAGCCTTAAAATGAAGCATGCGAGAAGATTTCGACACCCATTCTCTTAATGTCATCTATGCTCCAAACAAGGATTTTGAAATTGTATTGCAACACATGGAGAACGAAAGTGTTTATGGCTGATATTGCGTTTTGTAAATTCCACTAGGTATTTAATAGCAGCGGCATTTTCTTTTCTTACATTCTCCTCCATTTCGACATGCTGTATTTCATTTCCTTCGTTGACCCCAACATATCTAAAGGATTGTTGTCGTTGTTGTTGTTCTTCTTATTATTCTTCGTATTATTATTATTGTTGTTGTTGTTATTATTATTATTATTATTATTATTATTATTATTATTATTATTATTATTATTACAGTATATACTGGAGTATAATACGAGTTTTTTTTATGCCAAAATAGTCGCATTAAACATCGGTGGAAAAATCATGCATTTTCGGTAAATGGTTACACGATATACAGGTATATTGTTTTCTAGACGTGCTAACCTTCACGCATTTTCAATGACCGTAACCTAACTGACAGGTCGATATTTTCAAGGTAAATTAGGCTTACCTTAATTGTACAGGTATGCTCCTTTCGCATTTGTTATCGCTATTGTATAATGTATTGGTAAACCTGACAAAAAGGTTGTTGTAGGAAAGTCAATACCTCAGCGATATAAACACTTGCCAAACGTACATGAATGAAATTAGGAAAAAATATATTAATTCTTTACACACACACACACACACACACACACATACATATATATATATATATATATATATATATATATATATATATATATAGTATTTGTTGTGTTTAAGGGGTATAAATAGGGGACGAGCTTATGATCTTCATATAGCGAGAAAAGAAAAGAAATTTAGGCTAGTAAGAGACAGGCCAAGGTTAAAGAATCTACCACAGCCGGGCACGAAAGAAAACAAACATTACGCTATCTAAATCTTCGTATAAGATATGATTATGGTAAGTGGTTTCCTTCGACATCTTGGTGTAACTTCGTACAAAAAAGAACGAAAATCATATATTTGCCATAAAATATTTCCAGGATCATGTCCAGTCCTTCGATATTTGGACGATGTTGGGCCCACCAGGGTTGCTCAGAAACCAGAGTAGCATTATACACGAGCTATATGGTATTCATTTCCCTGTTTAACCAATATCTATCTGGTGGTCATTGATGCGGTCAGAGTGATATCAAGTCTTCTCAAATATCCAGTAACTTACTTCGCGTCAAACTTTTCTATTTTGTTTCCTAATTACTTTTAAGTCTTGCCAAAATTTATTTTCTTTGTTATAGCAAGTGCAGTTATGCGTGTCCCTCGTCGACAAGGTGGTAATGAAAAGCAAAAAAAGCAAGAAGTAACTTTTCACAGCTACAATGAATCAAGGCATAAGCCGCTTATTAGGGACGTCCTATTCAAGCAAGTGAGAATAATTTAAAATTCTTAGTATTGTAGTAACAGGTGACGGATATGAGAATCAGAAACTCAGGTTCTTAGCAATAGCGTTCTTATATGTGTCGTAACCCATCAGGGCGTGGGCGATCATGGGTCACAAAAACTGCTTATCCTTTGAAGCTCTTAGTAATTCCTAAATCCTTGTAACTCCTAATACCTGTTCTGTCAACTAACAAGCTCGTTAGGTCGGTTATTCTTTGCTTATCACTTATCTACAATAAGCCCTGTGTGTTTTAGTTTCTTTAAGCCCTCATTCCTCATAATTTTCTTTAAGCAATTCACACCTAGCAAAGTGATAATGCCACTAAAACGTAACAGGCTACTGGGTTTTGAAAGACAATGAAAGTATTTTAGAATGGTGTTATGCTAATTCACTCACGCACGCATGGACTCTACCAGCTATAAATAGGAGCAGATACTGCCTTTTGGGAGAGGGAAGTTTCCAGCAGTCAGCTCTGACAGTCGGGCCGAATATTCTTGCTGCAACACTCCCGTTTGTATATGTTTGTATTACTGTTTCTTTTAATATATCTGTTTAACTCAATTCCTCTCTTCGTGTCTTTATTTCCGGCCCTAACAAGGCCACAACAAAGGAATTGAGAAGTCGATCCTAAGGAGAGAAGGAAGAATGAACCGCTACACCTGTTAAAGAGGCCGGGGGCGGGGCATGTGACTCAGACGATAGGTGAACCTGCCCAATACTATTGAGAAGAAAAGAAAAGAAGGAAATAAATAATTAGGTCAGACGTAGACGTCAGACGTATAGATTTGAAGTAGACTTTAAAAAGAATCGGAAACCTAATCCTAAAACAGGAAACAAAGGGTAGACTTCTACTCCTGTTCAAAATACTTGTTCTAGGTATTTCAATTGTCTCCTTTTGATTCTAAGTATAAGGGTATTTTCCCATCTTGTCTAAAACTTCCTCGCTGGTTTCTTCTGTTTCTCTTGCATACCATATGCCCTGTGTGTGTCGAATTGACCAAACCTTCTTTGCGAATTATGTACCCTAGAAATGTCTATTGTCTCTTTCTGATTCTAAGTATAAGTGTATTTTCCCAATTTCCATAAAAATTCCCTGCTGCTTTCCTTTGTCTCTCTTACTTTCTATATGTCTTGTGGGTTTCAAATTCACTAAGCCTTCTTTCCTCACTGTTTACCTTATAAATGTCAATTGTCGCTTTTTTATTCTAAACATAAGTATCCATTTCTCCAATTTCTCTAAAACTACCACGCTCTTAAAATGTTCAGCCCATGGTATTCTTATCGTCCTTCTGTAGAACCACATATTTGCTGGCACAGACCTATTCTTAATCCGTTAGGAGATGATCCCGAATTCACTGTCATATAGATGGAGAGATATTTTATAACGGTCCGGTAATCTTTTCTTTGTTTCTAACAAGATATTCATACCTGTTACATGCTTAGCTTTTAGTAGGCATATTTCGCTATCGAAATTCGCCTTCTGGATTTGGTGTCGCTGAGGAGTAATTCTATAATTCTATAAACATCAGCCACCTGCCCTGATGCAAATCTCACCAGTAAAATGAATTGGAGCCCTCTGGCTGATTTACATTTGTAAAAACGATACGCTAGAAATTGCCTGTTTCTCTATGCTGAATGATGATAGCTCAGCGGAAGAAACTCTGACTGGCACCAAATTGGTCGGGTTTCGGTCCTGGCTTGAAGCATTCGGTTGTCTAGTTTTTTTGGGTTTTTTTTAAGCGTATCACCCCGAGCAAGGCCGGTGGCCACTATCACGCAAGGGGTTACAGAAGAGTTGGAGGAAGAGCAGATAGGAGTGGTAAAGGAAGGGATGTGGAGAAAGAGAAGGACGGAGGGCCGATCGAGGTGTGGAGGTTACGGGAGATATAGAGCGAGAGCAGATAGGAATGGAAGATGTCAGGAAGTGGATAGATCAAGGCAACTGGAGATGACGATTGACGCTACACTTAAACCGTTGGAGATTGTATTTGTCAGGGAAACAGTAATAGGGAAGGGAGTTCCATAGGCGAGATGTGCGTGACATGAAGCTATTGGAGTAGAAAAGACGTCTACACCTAACAGTTTCAACGGTGAAGGGGTGGGAACGGGATGCCAGCCTCGTAGGACGCTTGAATTCACGAGGCTTAGGGACAAGTGAAAGCAACTCCTCAGAGCAATTACCGTGGAAGTACTTGTAGAAAAGGCAGAGTGATGCAACATTGCGTCTGTGAGAGAGCGACTGCAGACGAGATGACAGATCAGGGCACTGAGGAGCTGTGATACAGCGAAACAGTACTGTCTGCGAATGACACATATATATATATATATATATATATATATATATATATATATATATATATATATACTCTTGATAACAACAGATGTAAAAATTCGTTTCTAAATAATTATGTTTGCAATGAATTTTTGCAATTTCATTTTTTGATAGCCATTGTTATTTTTCATTTTCTGTCGATAGCGAAACCTATTTTTCATCAGCTATCGGAATGCGATAACAAAATAAAAGTTTGGCATTCTCTGATAAAGATCTGTTGTATATGGTTGAACTTTGTGTACGTTTCTCAAGCGAAAGTTAATATGGACGTGAAATTCACCCTTTGTATGTTTTCGTAATTTATTTGTTGGTGGACATTTTAACATGACACACAAAACCTGTGGATCTGGATGCAATTAAATCGTCTCATTCAAGAGTTCTTCATTCAATTTGGGTCGTCTTCCAGAGTGAGGCCACTTGTTTATCTCCCAAGCAGCATTGAAAAAATATAGTGATTATCAAGATTGTGGAAAAAAATCCTATCCTAAGGATTTTGTTTTTTCTTGGGTTTGTTTTGCAGAGTTTGGCCTTCCATTATCCTGCCGGAGAATAACACTTTTTTTTTAACAAAACAGGGCACGTTTATCCAATCGTGTTGGTGACACACATGTCCTCAGTGATGTTCCTTTCATGTTCAGATCGATCGTAACATATCCTTTCATATTACACGGGCTTACGGCCACATCACGTTGGAACTCAGGTTCCTGTAATATCTCCGTACTATTGTAACCTACAACAGATATTCACAAACCTTCGCTACACAAATGTTTTTAATGCTGTCTATGTTACAGTAGTTCACTTTCGGAATAAACAATAGGGTTAAATCCTCCAAGGAACTGCACACGAAATACTGCCGTGTAGTAGAAATGTTAAACCAATTCTCGACGCAATTTTGTACCATTCAACATTGGTTTCGCCTTGGTTTATTTAATTATGAGTCATAGTCATATTTTCCCGAATACGTTAAAGTTTTAAAACTGTCATCTCTATTTTTTCGATGTCATTTAAGGTAGCGATCCCCGTATTTACCGTAAATTGCGGCGTACACGACGAGTTTCCAAGCCCAAATGAATATTTCCAAAACTAGGAGCCGACTTCTGTAGAAGACAAACCAAACCTTTACCACCGAATTGTAAACAAATGGGACAACACTTCCTAACTGTGACTATACACCACTTAACGTACTTCCAGCAATCTGTCACAAATATAGCCACATTAAAACATACCTGGCATATTATAACAGAAATTAATATAATACAATAGTATACAAAAGTATATGCGGTACCTATCGGCATGTGTTGTAGATTATTTGCTATAAAACACATATAGAAATATATTACGGTTAGTGTCTCAATATACCGGGAAGTGGTGTGACATTATGCATTTGTGACACAGGTTATCGTATACTGAAGCCTAACTTCATTTACTGATAGACCTCAGTTTTTGGCTACTGGTAGCCTACCGCATGTTTGTGGTTCGACCTATACGGTAGGTATAGACCTAATTCAGAATGTTGAACGAAAAACGGAGAGGTCGACTTATACGACGAAATTTACGGTAGTTTCCGATTTGTTTACAGCTGTAGAATTGTCTTGTTTCCTGTTTAATTCTTTTAGATTAATGGGATTTCAAAATTATTTTTCGTTGATTCGTCGTTCATTTTTCTATTTGCTCGAAGTTTCGCTTACACTGATATCGAGCTACATTTTAAAAAAATGTTTTACTTCCTTGAATCTTTTTACCAGAGTCTTATCTCTCCGTGTTTTGAGCCGCTAACGAATCGTTGACTTTTTAGATAACTGTATGTAAATTATTTCTTATCGTCTTCCCGCCTTTTTTTCTCTTCATTGGTCAAGCATGGCTTGATACCGACCGAGAACTTCCTCCAGGCCATCAAAACAACTATTTCCGTTTATGAATATTAATGTTGAATTTGTTCCCTCTGTTTATAACCCATTTAATTAGTGTTTTCCTTGAATAGTGATAGTTCTGGTATCGTTCTAAACCCAGTGTGACTAATTAAATACAAGTATTTGAAACATAGGAATGATACTTAGCGATTTCGTTTTGTAATCTATTACCATTAAGCATTGGAACTTCACTTAGCGTTCCTATTCTTGTGGTCTTTTGCACAAACTAAGCTTAGTAAATGAAGACTACATTATAATGGGTTTTATTTTACTAGGCTCGCCATAAATTTTGACTTATGTCAAACAAAGCTAAATTCAACTGATCAGTACGATAAAGACCAATTGTTGTTATTAACTGGGGCATAGAATGGCTTGTTAATTTTAACACCTCCGAAACGAAACTGCTCTCTATTAATCATCTGCTTTCCATCAGTATGGCTGATGCTAACCTCCAGGCGATTGACTGATTGCGCTATATCGGGTTAACATTCTTGAAGTGGAAAGATTCTATTGTATCGATTGTTAGGTCAGCTACTCAAAAATCGGGTTCACTGTCTCGTGCTAGACAATTATACTTTCCAGAATCTATCTTACATATCTATAAGTTTACCATTCATCCATGCTTTGAATATCGTTGCCACATATGGTCCAATGCTCCTATTATATATTTAGGGACCCTTGATGAAATCCAAAGAAGAATCAGCAATATTATTGGCCCGGACCTGGCGTCTCGGCTTCAGTCACTTTCCCACTGCCGTAAAGTTTCTTCACTGTGTCTTTTCTATAAACATTTTCATAGTAACTGTTCGGATGAGATCTTCGCTACGGTATCTAGGTTTCATGAATTTAAACCCAGTTCTAGTTTGCCAACAAGATCTCGTCCATTTACAGTTGAATCGGCGAGATTCAACCGGACGTTCACTGGTAAAATTTATTTTCTCGCTTATGGAACTCTCTTCCGGCTCCATGATTTCCAAGCAACTTTGACCTTCAAAAATTTAAATCGTTATACACTACCTTCCTGGTCACTCTTCTATTGTTTTCACTCTTTAATAATGCTTTGTTTTTCTAATCATTTCACATCTAGTAACTCCTTTTGTCTTAATGGCTTTACTACCTTGCATAAGGTGAGTTCGATTTTTTAAAAAAATTATAAAAGCTTTTTCCGGTATCTATTGAACTTTAGCATTCATTGGTGAGCATTTTGTTGACGATGGTGTCTGTACTCCAAAATACAGGGATATAACTAAACGTATCATTTGTCAAATTTCTGTAAAGCCCTGCTACTCTTCTTTGCACTAGCAGACTACGACGCCCTACCTGTGTATAGCAATGATAAATCGTAAGGAAGAGAAACTCCTGTTCAACAATGTTCAAATTATATCTTTATAAAACAGACACTTCTGTTCAAAAGTTTGAGGAAACTCCTGGTAATTTTTAAATTGGCACAAAATGTTGTTGTTTTGTACTTTAAATAAGAAAAAATTAGTATACATGATTAAAAAAATGAGACATGTCTTTTGTTATGACAAAAAGAAAAAAAAGCGTTTTATGATTAAATTTTTACTCTCGTCAAAATATCCTCCTTTATTCTAGATTATTACGGCACGCATTTTTAGCATTCGTTGCAAACGTTTCTAAAATATAAATTTGATAACTGATTCTATTCTTTTTTCAATGACTCTAAGAGCTCTTTTTTTACTTTTTTCGCTCTTCTGTCAAGTTCATTCAATGTCAAACTGACAGTGGCTTCAAACTATTGAACTGTAGCGCACAATTAACTTGAAGGTATAAAATTCCGTTTAAAATATTTAGATTTCGCCATTAAATAACCCAGAAAGTTTGATAAGCCAGTAAATTAAAAACAACCAATTGTTCAAATGGTATATGTATCCGCGCAAATATATCGCTAGTGAAATGGCAGGTATGTATCAATGCATTGCTGATAATATAATTTTGTCAGTGGTAGTTGCAAGGTTTTCAATGCTCGATTTGGTTATCTCCATAACGCTAAAAGTTTCAGACTGCGTTCGTGCTTGATTGTGTTTTATATCCGTCCATTCGTCGCATAATGATTGACGAGTTTCGGACTGTGTTTATACAATAAGGATTTTTATTTTATTTTTCTTCAATAAATTTAATTAATATATTTTAAGTTAAAGACAGACACAAAGAGATCCCGCTTTGCCGTTTCTTCCAATTGTTTGTAGAGTAATTATCTATATTTTAGCTTTCTTCAAACAAACAATATTTTACATATTTAAAAGAAAAGTGGTATATTTTAAAAATATTTCCAAATGAATATGATTTACAAATATTTTTTGACATATTAAAAATAATTTTATGTTAATCTGATTTAACGTTCAAGTTTATCCCGGAAGTTCTATACTTATTAAATGTGGTAAACAATAAATAAAATGTTAAACATGAACTCGTAAACCGGACCAAGGATGACATGAACGAATTGGAACATTTAACTGAATCATAATAAAAGTACCTTTTATTTCAATGGAATGCCGAATCTTTGTATGATCTCCTCTTTTTCTTTCCTCTTCTTATCTTTCCTTCTTTACTCTAAGTTTTTTAATTTTAATTTATTTTTCCCTTCATTCATTTGTTCTCTTGATTTTACTTCCTTTGTTCTTTCGTTTTGTCTTTACTTTTCTTTCGTTGACCTTTCTTTCATTTTCTTTTTTCTCTCATTCTCACTTTCTATTTATTTTCTTTACACCTCTGTTTATCATGTTCTTTCTGTCTTTCTTTCATTCTTTCTTTCTGCAATTTAATTTGCTTATAAATATGTGCGCATGCTCAGTTTTGGCTCCTTTGTGTTACGACGGATTTTTATGACTCCGTTTCTTACCTCTTTATTCAAAACTTATTTTCTTTCGAATCTCGCTCACTCCCTGTCCGCTTCGCACAAAAGAAGGCCGTTGTTGACAAGACCAGCAGAGAAATTCGACATGTGCACAATATGTCGATATTTCCAAATCAAACAAAGAAACACGTCAATGATAACCGCATGAAAGGCGATAAAGAAAACAAAATCGCAGACTCGAGAATAAGAACTGGTTTTAGTGACACTGTATGGTGTAAACGTAGTAATGAAGGTAGACCAATATGGCGGTCTTTTGAGAAATATATCGCCTCCTGTGATAGCCAAATTTCAAAGGCATAAAGTGGTAGAATGTTATAAGAAGAATCGTATTTTCAGCAAACAGCAGAAGCAAAATATTTTTTTCGTTGTTTTATATTTTTGCAACTGTTTAACCTAAACTTGAAGAGTTCAAGATTGGTATGTTCAAGGAAGCCACGCCAGGGCGTTCTATTTCGCAGTTCTTTGAGGAAGCGCTAACTCTGTACAACATTTGTTTTAGTTGGCACAAGTAGGAAATACATATGCTTAAAGTCCGTGGAATTGGCAATGGTAAATTGAGAGTAGATTGTAATGACCTGAACTGGTGGCACAAAAGGATGGTGCGCATCTATATATGTGCTATGGTGTCATCTAGGAAGAAAATGAGTAACTATCGACACCGAGATTCAAGCGTCGTGAAACTATGGACATGAATATGTTTTTCGCCAGGTGTATAAATACCGGTGTCAGGCTACTGACTGGTGTGATTATTGAGTGAGTATTGAGTAGAACTATCCAGTCGAATTAGTGTGAATTATTGTGCATCGATGATTTGGGTTTTGATTTAGCATTTACCGGACGTTAAGCCGAGCTTGCGCTACTAACAAGGTCTTCACTGAAATGGTTAATTATCATTAGCTGATTTTTACGTCTTTGTTCTTGTTAAGTATTTATTTGCAGTTGTAATTAAATACTGTTTTATCTTAACATTGAACAGTATTTACATTAGTCGGACTATTGTCCTCATCTTTGTCGCCATATTTGTCACAACGTTTCGGCCGTTGTACGCTCCGGCCTTCTTCAGGTGGTTGGAATTTCGAACTGAACCCTTTATTTCGATCACTGGGGTAGACTGTTCTAGTTCCACGAGCCATGTTTGATGGATGTCAGTTATCAGTTATCTCCTGCTAATTTTCCCTCTGAAAGTTCTCCACTGCCTTAACCGGGTATTGAACTCACACTCTTTTGGGTCTGTCACTGGATCTAACCAACGCCTTTATCCACTGTGCCATGGTTAGATCCAGTGACAGACCCAAAAGAGTGTGAGTTCAATACCCGGTTAAGGCAGTGGAGAACTTTCAGAAGAAAAATTAGCAGGAGATAACTGATAACTGACATCCATCAAACATGGCTCGTGGAACTAGAACAGTTTTCCCCAAGTGATCGAAATAAAGGGTTCAGTTCGAAATTCCAACCACCTGAAAAAGGCCGGAGCGTACAACGGCCGAAACGCGTCAATGATAGCCACATGAAAGGGTATAAAGAAAACAAAATGGCAGATGGTCTTCGGGATACTGTATGGTGTAAACGTAGTAATGAAGTTACACCAATTATAGCGATCTATTGAGAAATATATCGCCTCCTGTGATGGCAGAATATTAAAGGGATAAAGTGGTGAGACTTTACAAGAAGAATCAATTTAACTATCTGGAAAGTGTTTTAGCTCAAAACGCAAAACGAGACACTGACAACTGAGCGAGAATTGGAATATTTCAAAAGTTAAGTAAAGTATTAAGAAACTGAAATATTTCGTTAGAAACAAAGAAAATTCTAACTACTTTCTATGTAACGTCAATCAGCAGGGAACGCTGGACAATTTTCTTATAGTTGAAGATGAACATTGAAGCAACATAAACGTGGTTCTACAGAAGCATGCTGAGAATACGATTGACTGAACATGTCAGCTACAATGACGTTTTAAGGGAAATGGAAAAGGAAATGAAAAGAATAATTTTACTTAAAACAAAAAAGTTACCATTGAAGTAACTGACGCATAACGAGGAAAAGAGATTTAGGGAATCTGACACTCATTAGACATACTGAATGCAAGAAAAGCAGACGATAAAAGCGTATGGCCTATCTAATGATCTTGTACATATAGGTGTAAGAACAGGGATATCTTTTGCTGTTATTCGTTAAAAACGTTTAAGGGGCCAGTTAAGAAAGAGGGTTAATGAATTTATGCTGTTGGAAGTAGATAACGGTTGATCCGAGAAGTGGTGTTAAGATTGAAATGATGTTGGAAGCATCCTATTTTGAGTCTATGGTTCTTGGAGTGTATCGGTCCAAATCTACCTTGTTCTTCCCTAATGGTATGCTAAAAGAATGAGGTTGAGCCGAACTTATGTACGTGGCATGGTGGGTCTTAGATGTAAATGTTTGAATATAACTCCCCCTCTTCCCGTACACGTTTCCTAGTCTGGTCACACTTTTTGTCGACGTGCAGCCGCTCAGTTCAGACGCCGCTGGTTCATATATCTCTATCTTCGCATGGATAAGGATAGAGAGAGTCATACAGCATCTAAACTGTTTTAGGGATTGGTGCCAATATAAATCGGCGACCGTACGGTCTTGGTTTTTCAAGTGTTGCTTTTCTTACTGACGAAGAAAATTGTCTTTATACTTTTAGTCAATAAGACGTGGTAAACTTCTTACGACAAGGCTGACGGGAAATATAATCAAACTCTCACCGAAGAAATAATAATGGCAGTTTTGGTTAAATATAGATGATTTAATGAAGGTGAATAAAATAATTCATACTCGAATATATTTCTCATCTATTAACACAAAAATATCAAAAAGTGGCAACTTGGAATCTCGATCGCTGTGTTAAGCAAAGTTTAATCAAAATTCTAAGAGAATATTAGGTCCTTTCCTCTTGTGGTTGTGCATCTGCCAGTGTGTCTGACGACTCGTCTGTTTGATGGCCCGTCCCGTCTTTGACTGTATCCTCAAAATCGAGCTGAATTTATACATAATTCTCCGCCCTCATATCAAACTTTTCAAATGCCAAAATAACTCAATTTTACATTGTTTAAAGTCGGGGTTAAATTTTATGTTTTGATTTTAGACTGTATTCATTCAGAGCCACTGCTCCAAAATATATTTGGCTGACATATCCGTCAGAAAAAAAAACAAAAAACATAGGCTTTGACCTTTACAATTCGAGGTCACACCTGGCCTCTCGACAAATATTCATCTCTGGGAAAATTAATAAGAACTAGAATAAAAAAAGTAATCCATTCAAAATCGTCACCTTGTTATTTAACTATTACAATATCTGTTAATAAGATATTAACTTGGTATATGAACTGGTAGGACTAAGGAATCTAACTTGTTAGCACATTTGCCATCGAGATAGCGATACAGAAAGGGGCTATAAGGTTGGAAAATAATTCATCACCCACAAGGCCAAGTAGATGCTGTTGAACTCTGTCAAGTCTGGACAGTTTTTTGTTAGTTTCATCCCAAATCAAGGCGATAATTTCACTAGGACGCAAGGAGTAACTAGGAGTAAAAGTGATCAAGAAGACATTAGTGAAGAGAAAGGACAATTGAAGAAAATGTTCCAGAAGACTAAAGATGGGGATCGGCGTTGTATTTCATTTTTTTTAATATTATAGAAGAAAGAAATCGGAAGGGAATTACATGGACGAGAATTGAGAGAAATATTAGAAAAGAATTGACGATAATATCTAGCTAAATACGGTGAAGCCTCATTGTCAATCTAGTATCACGCTAAAATTCATGAAGTCAAGGCACTAAATAGGAAATCTCATCAAAAGAATTGTCATTAAAAAAAAATTGTATCAAAAACCCTGGTAAGCCACTTCACGGCGTCGAGTACGTTACTGAAATCAATATCTTAGGTAAAGATCGATTACATTATAGACCCTTCTTTGAATTTGGTCAAGAATCCCGAAATATATAGCAGGAGAACCAGATCAGATATGGTATTAATATTCAATGCATGGAGGAATGGTAGATTTATAACTGTGCAAGATGGATTCTAATGCCTGGTATAACAGAGTGTAACAACTTTACTTGCAGTAAACATAGCAATTAGTTCAATATAATCACTCCAATTCATGTCAGTTTAAATAAGTTTGCTCGATGGTAATGAAAACGTATATAACTTGCTTTTGGAGGTATGTTATTGGGTCGGTGCATAATTAGCAGGCGTTTTTAAACAATATTTATTATGTAAAAAGAAACATAATTGAACAATAACATTTTAAAGTTATTATTTCGTAGCGTATGATAATCGACACGTTGTTTTATAACATGAAAATAAAATAATATTTTTATTAAAAACAGTAAATAAAGCAGCAATATTTATTAACAAATAACTCGCTTACAAAGACGCCTGATAATTATGCACCAACCTAATATAAGCCAGTTCTAACCTATTATGCCATTAGATCTATGTCAGTGGAGAGATCTGTTTCCTTACTCTGGTCACCTAGATTACCCGTAAACTGTGACGTCTGAGATAGATCGGTAATAGAAAAAGTTGAAAGGTCATGAGACCGAAGAAAGAGACCTAGTCGATGTTTACATTGATCATGGACTTCAGATTAACAGGAATAATGAAAAGACAGACGTTGCCAAGATCTACAAATTGTGTGAAGAACCATGATCATTTAATTGCTGAAGGGATGCCGGAATATAGAAAAAGGAAAGTCTATGACATTTTGTTGAGGTAAAGTTTTAAAGCAAATAATCTTCGTAAATAAATTCATCAGTATTAAGAGATAGAGACTTAATTATATTTGTTTGGGGGTTCGCTATATGCCTATTGCTGGGACTCTAACAAGTTCTACCATCTCGGGTTACTGTAGTCCAGGGAACAGCCACAACTAATCGGTGATTCCTTGCTCATCAAAATCTCGTATCTCCCGACCAGAGGTCTAGTTGCCGGATGTAGTTTATTATCATACCCAGGAGTATGCATGCATTTGTCATTTGGATAGATAAAGTCATTAATAAGAGATAGATCATTAACAGCAAAAATGTTCGATTTATGCTCCCGACTCAGTTTCGCAAAAATTAAATTCGCTTCTCAGATGTTTAGTGAAGTGTATCTATTAACAGTTATATAATTCTAAAAATGTCTCAATATAATTCTTATTTCAGAGATTTATTTTAGAATTATTATAAATTAACTCAATTTAATGTTTAACCCCATGATAAATGTATTTCAGTCCTGGGAAACTCTGACTCGTGAAGATAATTTTGAACATTTTGAGTATATTTCTTTACACCTCCCATGATATATATATATATATATATATATATATATATATATATATATATATATATATATATATATATATATATACCCAAGCGTGGGATTGGTATATACGGAGTAAATTCCAATAACCAACAATTATTATTCTTTAAAGAGTGCTCAATACAGAGTAGAGCAGATATAATCATTTATTTAAATATTATAACATAAATATGTTATAAAATCACTACAAAAATAGCCATTTTGTTTCAACACTTCTGGTGTCTTATCAAGTGATGATGTTGAATGTAGAATAAATGGTTTTAAAAGTTTCAAATTAATTAACGATCCTTCGCTAGGGGTAAACGCTGTTACATAAGCTAGAATGACCAATCAAAATACAAATATATGGTAATTAAAAAAAATTGACAAAGAAGCAAGGTTATCATAGATATTTAAATATTTATAAAATTTGAAATTAAAATTAAAAGTAAAAGATTACCTATTTAGAAATCTAAATCTTATCTCTATTAAGTTTAAAATTATAGAATTACTGAGGAGAAAATAAAAAATACATATGTTATTTAATTTATTTTTTCATTGAAATTATGTTAAAAAGGATGTTGATAGCTCCAGACAAAAATGTATACATTTTACAGTTTACTTCAACTGTAACGTAAAACAATTCAAGCACACTCAGCGCCCAGACATATTTAGATATATATACACACAAAAAACGGTGACGAGACATGAACCTTGATAAAAAAAAACAGTTTAAAAAAAATCTGGATATCATTGTCAAAGATATCAATAAATCAGAAGACATATATGTTAAATCAGATAAGACAGCCAACTTTTATAAGTTATCCCCTAAGAATTATGACAAATTAGTAAAAAATAGTCTAACTAGTAGTTACAAAAAAATTGATACGAACAACTTTAACCAAATTGATAAGATTAACTCTATCAGTAAATCAGTTACTGATAAACTAAGGATTAGTGATCGGGTTAGTAAATTACAATCTAAAGAAGCATATATCTTGTTAAAAGATCACAAACCCGATTTCAGATCTAAGCCATCCACTAGGATTATAAACCCAACTAGACCGGAAATCGGCAGGATCAGTAAGAACATCTTGGAAAGAACCAACCACTCCATAAAGAAAAGCCTCGGACTACTACAATGGATTAACACTGCTGATGTCATCAACTGGTTTACCAACATCGGATATAAGGACAACTGTACCCTCATACAGTTTGATATTACCGACTATTATCCCTCTATATCGAAAAATCTGTTCACTTTGGCCTTGGATTTCGCACGGGAATACGCCAACATTTCTGAAAGCGAAGTGAATACTATCATGGAGTGCCGAAATTCTGTTCTAATCTACAAGGATGAACAGTGGACAAAAATGTCCTGTAACGAAAAGTTTGACATATGAATGGGTTCTCTGGATTTTGCAGAAGCTTCTGACCTGGTTGAAACAAAATGGCTATTTTTGTAGTGTTTTTATAGCATATTTATTTTATAATATTTAAATAAATGATTATATATATATATATATATATATATATATATATGTATATATATATATATATGTGTGTGTGTATGTGTATGTATATATATGTGTGTGTGTGTGTGTGCGCGCGCGAGCGCGCGTGTGTGTGTGTGTGTGAGTTTATAGCTGGCCACTCGTATTCGAGTATACCCATCTACCAGATCAGACACTTGTTCAGGCGCATATGTGTTTATTCAACACCTACAGAGCTCACCTGTGGTTTATGCTGCAACTATGCTGAGCAGACCTTAGTTACAGTTTCTGGGAAAGGGTCTGTTATCTAGCGTGGCCAACAATTTAAACACGGCCAACACGCCGAAGTCCTCGGCCACGATAAATTGTTATTTCCTGCTGACACAGCTATCGACGGCACCCAAGGGTTCGTCTACGCAGTTTCATTCACAATGCTTTGGTCAAAACATGGTATTGTTTTCAGACACTTTCCATAACATCAGGGAGACAAATCAACCATAGTGAGATTCGAAACCGTGTCTCATGGTCAGAACTAACCACCTGTCCATAATATATTTATATATATATATATATATATATATATATATATATATATATATATATATATATATATATATATATAATGGCTAAGATACAAAGACAAGCTGAAAAGCAACTTTTCATCTGCCAATATACCACATAACTTGAGCGCTTAGCCTTGGAGCTGGTAGAATGGATATCAACGTGTTTTACTGTCTGAATCATCTTCAAGAAGCGAGAGTATGAACTAAAAGGTCAACCTATCTAACGGTGATGTCACCTCACAATTCTCACTCTTGCCCCATATGTGGTCTCCTTTGTAAATCACTAGAGGATCTTAAATGCTACTTAAGATTATCGCACAAAATTTAATATCTGAATGTCAGATCCTCATACGTCGAAACCGACGGGAGAGTCCATTATATATATATATATATATATATATATATATATATATATATATATATATATATATATATATATATATATATATTAAACAAATAAATTCCAAAGTTTAATAAAAGTCTTAAAAGCTTAGCCCAATCATTAAATAGAAAAACCCATTGTGAAGTCGTCAAATAACAAATTGTAGTCCAGTCCAACGCGTTTGTATAAGAAATAATTATTTGAAGAAACAAATAAATAAAGAGATTAAAAGATAGATAATAATAAAACGGAATCCTCTCGACACTTAACGATCTGCCGTAGCGCCATAAGATATCTTTCGTTTTAAACTAACTAGACGGTGAACGCCACCACCAGATTTGAAAGAGAGACCCCACCATAACCTGACATAAACTTTCCGCAGGTGACTGGTCTGTAGATAAGAATTAACTCTTCGACCACCAAACCAATATGGCTGCCCCCAGCCGTTTCCATAGTAAATAATGTTGCAAGACACCATACTTATAAACACGCGCAAACTACAAGATAGCTTATTCCTAAATTTTTGCTTGAGGATGAAACGGGACTCGACAACTTAAGTCAACTTAATTTCAATAATTATATTGAGGGTTTCGGCTCTCTTATGTAGCAAAGGAATCTTCTTTTTTTTAATATTATGATATAAGCTCTACATCTGTATGGAGCACTGTCTTTTTAAAAATAAAAACAAAAATACTAAAGAACTCCGGATTATTTACCTAACGTTTCCTTTCCTATTTTTCTGCATACCTGCATATATATATATATATATATATATATATATATATATATATATATATATATATATATATATATTCAAATTTGAATGGAAAATATTTCGTTAACAAGCCATTTCTTTTGTTGCTGAAAAGACAGGATCATGTAAGTCTGGAAGGGACCCCATCACATAGAAGCAATGTCGACAACATTTTGTTGGAAGGAGGTAAAACGTTTCGAATAAATGAGATGTTTTATTATTAAAGCTGCAGTCGGAGATACTATATGTGATATAACCACGAGCACACACCGTCGGCACCATAAACAAATGATACCGACAGTGAAACAGGTCAAAAATGGTCCATGCTGGCTGATTGGATGAGGTTATCATGTATTAATAAAAAAAAAACAACAACTTTCCATTCTTCCATTTTTTCTGTTTTTGCAACTCTCGCGCGTGTGTTTGGTTTGTGTAATTGAATTGACGTCATTTACAAGATGAAAGCTAAACGAGAACGAGGCTCTATTGATTGTAGATCGATATTGCTGAATGTGACTTTGTTTGCGCATGCGTCAGGTTGTTTTGGTGAGCAGGAACATGGTTGGGTGGGCTATCGGCCGTTGAACGAGGCAGCAGCCAATGTGACGATGATAGTAGACACATCTATGTACGCAGGCATTAAAACACCTACATTGCAAAATTGAGCAAACGTATATGCTGGTAAGTAAAATATATTAGACGGGTTACCTGCAGTCACCTGGTCGAATATATCAGTGCATGATGGCTGAATGAGATGGCTATATTCTATTTGTGACATTCCCAGTATCAGATCTGCGTTTTAAACCAGTATTTGGAAGGCTGATTTTTAAAGCAAGCAGACCCCCGCCTTATACAGCATTCACTGCCATAAAAGAGGGCGGATATATGACCGTTAATGGCTGACAATCTCGTCACTAAATCTCGTCACTCATTCTCGTCAAGAATAAACTTGAGGCATGAAAATGGGATTTTACAGAAAGATTTCCGAGAATATCATGGGCCGAACATGTGAGCAGCGACAGAGTTTCAAGTAAAATGGAAACAAAAAAAAGACTTAAACATATAATCAGAAGATAGCTGACATTTCTCGGGCGCATAATGAGGAAAAATGGCTGCGCGAATTTGATATTCAAAGAACATATTGAAAGGAGCTAAGAATTTTGGTTCACGATGTGGTGCTCGGTACATCTTTCTTGCCAGAATTTCTCTTACATATTTATAAGTCTAGCATTTGTCTTTCTTCAAATATTGCTGCCACGTCTAGTCTTGGTCTCCTGCTATATATTTAGATATTCTTGATAAAATCCAAAGAATAATCCGCAAAGTTATTGGCCCTGACCTGGCATCTCGGCTTCAGTTGTTTTCCCACCGCTGTAACGTAGCTCTCCTATGCTATTTTCTATAAATACTTTCATGGTAATTGTGCTGATGAACTTTCTTCTATGTTACAAGGACTTTACGAATTTAAGTGCAATACAAGATTGGCATCAAGTTCTCATAAACTTACAGTTGAAATGACTACACTTAACCGTAAGTTCTATGTAAAACCTTTCTTCTATCACACTACTCACTTGTGGAACTCTCTTTATGCTTCTTGCTTCCCAGTCAAGTTTGATCGTCAAAAACTTAAATGCAATGTCAATCGTTATCTCCTGTCTTCTGAATTCTTCTTCTTTTATTGTCCTCTCTCTTTAATAGTAGTTTTTCTCATATTCTCTAACACGGTGTAACCTCTGAGGCGTTGTGGCTTTATTGCCTTTATTGGAGGTGAAAGAATTAAAAAAAAGACATAAGGTATAGTGGAAAGGGACGTGTAACGATCTAACGATCTTGGCAGAATCAGGATTCGGAGAAATAGCAGAATTACAAAACGTACTTAGAGTTAAAATGAGGGGACAATGTGGAGGGTCATGATCTCCAAAATGTTGAAGGAATACAACAAGTAAAAAAAAATTCTCATTACTCGTAAGATTAACGTTGGAAGCCATGTGTGTCCTAAACGATATATTTTGTATTTAATTAGGCACACCGCCCGGTTAGCAGGTAATATTCAAGGGGAATAAGCATAAACAACTGTAATTTCCTGCTCAAGGAATATTTTGTAAGCGTTGACGTTTGTAAAAGAAGTCAACGACAAAAAGACAGAATACTTGTCAGTAAAAGAGTTGTTCATGATAACGGTAGTATTTGAGTATAGAATCCACAAGTTGGCAGTGAATATTTCGAAGACAGTAGGGAAGAGAAGTTCAGGTTAGCAGTGGATATCCCGATAAAGTAGCAGAGCGTAGTTCTTCCTTCTGTTCTTTCCCTGACAGGTTGGCACTGGATATTCGGAGAGAGTAATCAAAATGACCGCCTTTATACACGACGGATTGAATATTTCACGTCTCTTGATTGGTTAACTATCAATTGGGGAACGATAAAGTGAGTCAAGTCATTTGGGTTTGCTCACTAGTATATAAGTACACAAAATAATCTAACAACAGTTGCGGTTGTGATCTAGGTGTTGAATACGGGAAAATCAAGCAGTTACATAAATTTAACTATTGGAACAAAAACAGGCAAAAATGTGACAGAAATCAGTAATATATATATATATATATATATATATATATATATATATATATATATACCCAAGTGTGGGATTGGTATATACGGAGTAAATTCCAATAACCAACAATTATTATTCTTTAAAGAGTGCTCAATACAGAGTAGAGCAGATGTAATCATTTATTTAAATATTATAACATAAATATGTTATAAAATCACTACAAAAATAGTCATTTCGTTTCGACACTTCCAGTGTCTTATCAAGTGATGATGTTGAATGTAGAATAAATGGTTTTTAAAAAGTTCCAAATTCATTAACGGTCCTTCGCTAGGGGTAAACGCTGTAACATAAGTCAGAATGACCAATCAAAACGCACGTATATGGTGATTCAAAAAACCTGACCACGAAGCAAGGTTATCACTGGGGGGATGTGAAGGGGGTAGAGAGATATGGTTGAGCTAGACACAACACTACGACTCCCTCCTCCCTAAATTCTATTGAGGAAAACCAGTCACCGACCCCAAACCTGTCAACGGAATTTGTGGGAGGGTGATAGGTCAAAAAGACACAAATAGAGAGAGGGATAAAGACATTGTGATAAGGTGTCATTAGTTTTCTTTTGAATGGACGTTGCTTTTTCCTTTTACTTTGGGAACTTATAAATACCTCAATTTTTTATATAAGTTTGAATGTTTAAGCGGTTCAAGAAATTTAATTATATGTTAGAGTTTTAAAAAAAAGAACTTTATTACCAAAAATTCTGGTATGAAATAGTTGATTAGAGAAATAGTTGTAGAATTTACATTAATACACTACAGATGTTATTCTCAAATATAAGCTTACTTCTAGTTGTAATTGATTATCAAGGCGACATCAGCTTCGGCCTGAACTTCATGCACATATATACAAATACATACATTCATACCCATACATACTTACATACACATACCTACGTATGCATACATATATGTATATGAATCAAACATATAGACAGACATTTATAATTACACGCATGTACATAAAAAATCAAACAACGCAAATTAAACCCATGTAAATATATATATATGTGTATATACACACATACATACGCACAAACCCACACACCCACACATATACACACATATACATACATACATACATACATATATATATATATATATATATATATATATATATATATATATATATATATATATATATATTTTTATTGTTTTGTCGGCTGCAATAAATACATTTGTTGAACTGTTTATTTTAGCTATATCTTCTTTTAGCTTTTTTGGAATGCATCTTGTTTTTTATGGAATTTTATGTTTCTAACTAGGTCAGTTAAGTCCTTCTCGAAGTCATCTAATTCTTTTTGTTGCGGGGGACATTTTCTTGTTTTGAACCCGTATTTTTCCTTGAGTGTATTATTATTATTGTGAAGATCTTGGTTTAAAAAATGTGCTTTCCATCTCATTCTTTTTATGAAACTTTCTGTTTTTTCAAATAATTTTAGTTTATATATGTAAGGGGAAGGGGTGGGTATGTTTTTTAGTGAGTAGTCGAGGCTAAATTTTTCTATGTCCACGTTGTGTTATAAATGTAGCGAAAGTGCTCTACTGATGATCAGGAGCTGAATATGCAGAAATATAGTCTTAAAGTGTGCTATATTTATGGGATAAAGTGCTCAATATCAGAGATAGAGCGTGTGTAAATATAAAAGTGAACATAGAAATAGAGAAATATAACAGCACTAGTCGCCTGACGATTGCACTAGCATGAAACAGACTGTCGCCTCTAAGTGCTGACTTCCATGTCCACTTTTATATTTACACACGCTCGATCTCTGACATTGAGCACTTTATCCCATAAATATAGCACACTTTAAGACTATATTTCTTTATATATATATATATATATATATATATATATATATATATATATATATATATATATATATATATATACACACATATATATATATATATATATATATATATATATATTTCAAAGAAATCACGCACGGGCAATCTCACGTATCAGTATCACCGTACATCCTTTTAAAGAAAAAAAATTCCGCATACGTACATATATATAGGTATGCCCATAGAATTACCTAAACAAGCTATTGACATATATATATCCCTATATAGATACCTACGCATCCAACAGTACAAACACATATAGACACAAATATATACATACAAATACGTGCATGATTATCAAGGCGACATCACCTTCGGCCTGAACTTCATGCACATATATACAAATACATACATTTATACCCATGAATCTAATGATTCAATGTATTTGTTCCATCTCAGGTCAGCGGACAGTGTGAGACCAAGCAGTCGCAAAGAGGTGCTCACGTGGAGTTGAGCATCAGACATTCTAATAAGAGGCATGAGGGTTTTCTGTGGTGGGTAAAATAGTTTTTTGGGGGCTTTTTTTTTAGGAATTAAAGTTTACCAGAAAATTCTTGCCCCTGTCAACAACAGGTTCGAGGTAATTCTCGAGACCAACTGCCAGATTAGTTTTGTCATTGATGCCAGATTTGCTATTGAGGCAGAAGTAAACGCTAGTGTCGTTGCATAGATGCCTATTTGGGAACTGATGTGATTGGGAAGCTCGTTAATGGAGATAAGGAACAGTGTAGGGCCCAAGATAGAGCCTTGGGAAACACCTGCTTTCGTGAGGAAGGAACTGGAGGAGAATCAGTTAAGGACGAACTTCATTACACGTTTTGACAGGAATGATTGTATTAAGTCAAATAATCGTCCTGAAATTCCGTATCTGGAGCTTACGAAGAAGGCTGGCATGTCAAACCTTATCAAACGCTTTAGATGTATTTAGAGCCACGACACGAGCTTCTCCGTTATTTTGAAGTGCTAGGTAAAAAAAATCAGTTATAGTCGTGAGCACATCAGCGGTAGATCTGGAAAAGAGGAAACCATAATTGCTTGTCAGAGAGGAAATTCAATGTGTTTAAACAATTCAGCGTTTATTATAGGATGGATCAGAATGGTCTCCAGATTTCTTAAAGACAGGTACAACAGATGAGGACTTCCAACAGGCTGGAAAGCAAGAATTGTTGAGGCAGTAGTTATATAGTTTGGAGAGGAAAGGAGCCAGTTCAGGAGCACATTTCTTCAGGAAAATTACTGGTATCCCGTCCCCACCGCTAGCCTTATCGGAGTCTAATTTAGAGACGATGCCGAAAACCATAGATAGGTTTATGTGTAACTCGCTCAATCGAGCGTAAGTTCTAGGGGGAAATCGTGTATAGATACACCGGATGACTCAAACGTTGAATTGGATGAGAATTCCCGAGCAAAGCCATCAGCTTTATCAGCTGAGGAAGTCAGGACCTCAAAATGGTTGAATAAAGGAAGTATCGTGGGTTTGCTATTGATTAGTGCGCTCTTACAAAGACGACAATCTTTGCGAAACAAATTCACAGAAAACATTTTGTGTATCTTTTACACTCAAGTCAAAGGAATTGCGTTAGTATAGGAGAAACAGAAACAACGTACACACATACGCTCACATGAGAGAATGCGGGTGGTACGGATGTATGTTGTATTATATATGCGTATACATTGTAGTAGTCGGCAGTATGAATAAGCAGGGAAAGCTAGCTTGCTAATCTTGGCGCTTGTAAACAAACATAATCTTCATGTTCCGTGTGTGTCAATATCGCTAAGCATTTTGTGCAATATTATATACTTGAATAAATATGCCAAAAATGTGAGTAATTAATTAAGTGTGAGAATTTAAGTTTTGTTGTATAACAAACAAAGGAAAATCCTGAACAAAGCTTCACTGAAAAAGCTAACTAGTGTCAAACCGAGAAATCTCATTAAACGCTCTGTGTGTGCGTGGTTGTGTGTGAAGTGATGGCTGACAATGCACAGAGAAAAACAGTATAAAGTCGTTTTTAGTAACAAGAGTTAGGATGCTGTAGAGAGCCACGTCCTATCCAACGACAAGACACAGCCCAAGGAAATAGATCCCACCTTTTTATCACCTATCAACAATAATATTCTTCAGATAGTGAATTGTGTGAATTTACAGATATATAAATCTTAAAACTTCTCAATATAATTGTTGAAATAATTATCTGTCTATATTTCTGAAATGAGGTCTTGTGTACACTATTTACATTATTCGAACTATTGTCCTCATCTATGTTACCATATTTATCACAATGTTTCGGCCATTGTCGAAGAGAACCCTTTATTTCACGTGCTGGTTCTCCACTGCCTTAAACAGGTTTGAACACACACTCTTTGGGTCCTGTCACTGGATCTAACTAAGGCCTTCACCCTCTGTTCGATGTGTACTTGAGGACAGCTGTCTGTGACTTTTATAAACGTAATGTCTTCAGCAACGATTTTTACCAGTGTTCATATTGCAATCTTTCCTGTTACTATTGCAATTTTTGGCAATTTTCGTTACGGGTCCGTACAACTTCTTTAGTATCTGTCTATATATCTGAGATGAGGTATTATGTGCACTATTTACATTATTTGGACTATTGTCCTCATCTTTGTTGCCATATTTATTACAAAGTTTCGGCCTTTCAGTATCTGTCTATATTTCTTAAATGAGGAATTATGTAAACTATTTACATTATTTGGACTATTGTCCTCATCTTTGTTGCCATATTTATTACAGCGTTCCGGCCTTTCAGTATCTGTCCATATTTCTGAGATGAGGTATTATGTACACTATTTACATTATTCGGACTATTGTCCTCATCTTTGTCGCCATATTTATTACAAAGTTTCGGCCTTTCAGTATCTGTCTATATTTCTTAAATGAGATATTATGTACACTATTTACATTATTCGGACTATTGTCATCATCTTTATCGCCATATTTATTACAGCGTTCCGGCCTTTCAGTATCTGTCTATATTTCTGAGATGAGGTATTATGTACACTTTTTACATTATTCGGACTATTGTCCTCATCATTGTAATCTTGGTTGCAATGATAACAGATTTTTGTGTATCATTTTTAATATTTTATATTACTAGCAATTATTACCTTATATATATATATATACAAATATATATACATATATATATATATATATATATATATATATATATATATATATATATATATATATATATATATAACATATATTATTAGATATAACAGACAACGAATGCCTATTATTAAGTTGGTGCTAAGCTTTCGGCTCACATGAGCCATCCTCGTAGTGGTTATACAGACATAAAAATATTTCAATCGTTGGACAATTTTTGTCTCTATTTTCACCTAAAATTAAAGCATTCGAAGAGCTCATGATCAGATAATAACATACATTTATTTTCACTTATATGTAATAATATATGCTGAAATAATAATCTGCTGCACCAATACACTAAATGCATGTTATATATATATATATATATATATATATATATATATATATATATATAGAGAGAGAGAGAGAGAGAGAGAGAGAGAGAATGTTCTATAGAAGGAGTTTGACGGTAGTAATCCGTTCAAATTCTGCAAAATACCTTCCCAATAGCTAGGACACTTCATCACGAACACATTCTTAGAGCAAGGAAGACATTTAAAATTGCACGCTGCAAGCAATGTCACGTCAACGACTAAATCCTCTCTTTAGCTCATCGCAGTCTAAAGCAAAGATCAACACTCGTAAAAGCAAACCCTCATTCTGCCCCAGGGCTTGCTGTCTCTAAAACAAGGTGGTAAAAGTAAATTTCCGGGGAAAGCTGCAAGCCAGTCGGATTTCTGACAGATGTCAAAATGAAACTTCTAAAACCCTCTGCGTTCCTAATCTGTCGAAAAATAAAATTGCAACACCGTGAATATGTTTCATATTATTTAAAATTAAAATCACATGCTTTGTATTTTTATATTGAAACAATTTACTCCAAACACAAATACAGGCAATGTATAATAGCATGCACCTATTATTGTTATATTTTTGCAACCCCTACTTTAAAACATCATATATTTGCTACCCGTGTCTTAACATTTTCATTATATTACATTAAACGTTTTCAAACTATTAGGTTGTGGGTTACCCCACTTAGCTTTGCCAAAACGCCTGTTAAGTCGATAAAAAGGCAATATATTATGTCTCTTCCTCTTTTTATCTCTTGTTTCCAGGTTTAGTCGAGGTTGATAAAGAACGATGCCTACAGGGCGCGTTCGCTTCTTTGGTCCTCTGATGAATTTTGAACTCTCTCACACACTCAATTACTCATACACGTGTCTATCCCACACGTTTATTTTACACACACGCAAGCAATAACATTATAACTATTTTGTTTCCTTTCGTTACAATTGTCTACGCATGTAATTCCTTTTGTTAATAACAGCCATTTTAGTTTAGTTTATACCCATTGTTTTCTGGTAGTTATTTTTTACCCAGACTCACACTGAGTCCGCAAATATTGTTTTCGGGATGAATATTCTAGAAACTCATATATATTTAATATACAATGTCTATATCCATCAAAACCAAACCAGTTCTGCCGGGAATATAATGGTGACTTATTTCTACCACAATATATTAGTATCCTTCAGAAAGGTTAAATCATAAGTATCTATCTTACATAGTTATAAGTCCACCACTCGTCCTTGCTTTTATTGGGCGCCTTCCTGCGTCATATCAGCATCTTATATTAACTTCCACGAGAGGGACTCGTTGCACCTTCTCAGGTTTACATTCTCGGCTGACATGAAGTGGTAAGTTTATATTGAATCCATTACTAGGTCTGCTTGTTTAATATGTCGTGTTAGACATTTTTCTCTCCTGAATCTGTCTTACATATTTATAAGTCTACTATCCGTACATGCTTTGAAAATCACTGCTAGATCTGGTCCGGTACTCCTGCTGTACATCGAGAGATTCTTGAAGAAATAAAAAGAAGAATCTGCAATGTTATTGGTCCTGACCTAGCATCTTGACCTCAGACATTTTCCCACCGCCATAATGAGACTTACAATTCTTACTTGTAAGTCCGCTGTAATAATCCGACCCTTTCCTTTTTTGCCTATCCGCTGCCCACTTCGAAAGACCTGCGGCTGTGCGTGTCGGATGTTGCTGTTGGGAATCCGTCATATTGGTTGAATTCTCACGTCAACGCGCACAATCAAAACAAAACAAAAAAGAATTCATGTGACAAAGACAAAATTGAATACACAAACGGAAAAATGACGAACGTAGATAAAATTTAACACTTACCTTGAACAATATAACTTGAAATCGACATCAAAGCGTCCCAGGTAGAAGTATATTGCAATACAGAAACTGATCAAATGCACTACAAAAGTACGATAAGGGAGGTATTATTTATTCCTGCTTATTTAAAAAAAATATGGCAGAAGGCTCTCATCTAAGAAATATAGACAGATAAAGAAAGGCCGAAACGTTGTAATAAATATGGCGACAAAGATAGGGGGCAATAGTCCTAATAATGTATATAGTGTACAAAATACCTCATCTCAGAAATATAGACAGATACCGAAAGGCCGAAACGTAGTAATAAACATGGCGACAAAGATGAGGACAATAATCCGAATAATTTAAATAGTGTACGTAATACCTCATCTCAAAAATATAGACATTTTCTTAAAGGCCGAAACGTTGTAATAAATATGGTGAGAAAGATGAGGACAATAGTCCGAATAATGTAAATAGTGTACATAATACCTCATCTCAGAAATATAGATAGATACGAAAGGCCGAAACGTAGTAAAAAATATGGCGACGAAGATGAGGACAATAGTCCGGATAATGTAAATAGTGTACATAATACCTCATCTCAGAATATAGACAGATAATAATAATAATAATAATAATAATAATAATAATAATAATAATAATAATAATAATAATAATGATAAAGTAGAAAAATCAATCTTGAAAGATACGTAGAAACTACAGAAAACTGGATTATGTTTTGTGTTAAAGAACATATATAAATATTATATAAATATTATTCATTATACAGTAATAAAGGAATCCAACAAATTTAAAATGGAATTTTGAAGTTGGTGCAGAAGTGCAAGTGAACCATAATACACCGACTGCAGCGGCGTAGAACCTAAAAATTAGCCAAATGCAAATGCATTGGGATAAATGCAGAAACGATTACAAGATAAACGTCTTCATGGTGAATATTCTGCCCGCATCAGACAAGCTGATGTAGACAAAATCTCTACCCATAGTTCAGAATGAAAATAGGAAACGAAAGTTTTATTCTTGCTACACAAAACCAACGCTAGCTAACTAGAAATTAGTAAGCAGATATAATGAAACTTTGTGCTACCTCGAAATGCAGATTATCTGATGCATATCCAGAAATAATTGACCATCTTTTTTCAGGTTGCACGATATTAGCACCCACTGAATATACAACTTGGCATGATAGAGTGCGCCAATAACTGCAATAGAATTTCTTCAGCATGTACGGGAAGTAAACAGCAAGAAATTAGTATGAACACCACACGGACCTAGAATGAAAGATAATCGTCCAGACATAGTGATCATCGACTACAAAATCAGAATGTATTTTCTTATTGACATGGTAGATCCTGCAAGCTGTAATGCATCACAGAAGATCTTCAAAAATCAAAATGCAAGCATCTTGATTTAGAAATCTTCAATATGTCGCACATGAAGTCATCAATAATTCCGGTTAAGATTCGAACCTTCGGCTTGATTGAAATACAAAAAATATTCTCAGATTTACAGCTCACACATTAAGAATGGCTGTATCACTGCAAAATGGGTGTGCTCTTAGGTTAAAAATATTCAGTGAAAAGACCCGGAACGAAATGGGTATATATATATATATATATATATATATATATATATATATATATATATATATAGGGTAGTGCAAAAGTAGGTGGACTGTATGTGGAATAGGTTTATGTACCGGTTATATTATTACAACTGAGTATCTTGATGAAACATTTCCTGAGAAATGGATTGGCCGAAGAGGTCCAATTGATTGACCGGCACGTTCACCAGACTTGATCCCAATTGATTTCTTCTTTTGCTGAGTTCTCAATGACAAAGCTTATAGTCGAAAACCAAGAAGCCTCAGTCATTTGAAAAATTACATAAAAGATGCATTTCAAGAAATTAATACCCAAAAAGACTTGTGCAAAAAAGTTTGTTGTTAGAGGTAGACTTCAAAGCAGTGCAAATTGTGATGAAAAAGAGTCTGAGCACCTACGTTGATAAAATCTAAGGCCTTTTCTTTTGTATTATTGTTCACAATAAAATTTAAGGGCTTTTGTGCTATTGTTCACAATAAAATTTAATTCTCAATGTAATAATTGGGTTAGTAAATATAATTGTATATATATGTAATCTCAAAATAAATGTAATTATTTACTGTCCACCTACTTTTAGACCACCCAGTATATACATATATATATATATATATATATATATATATATATATATATATATATATATATATATATATACACACACAAACATATATATATATATATATATATATATATATATATATATATATATATATATATATATATATATATATATATATATGCATCTTTCATTGAAAACAAAGGCAAGGCAGATTTAATTAATCTTTTATTGAATTTTCCCCGCAATCTAAATTTTTTCCGTTTTGCAGTGAAAGTCTGTAGGCATTGTCAATAATTATAATTGTTCTATGTGCTTTCGGTTACTTCTCTAGCCATTATTAAGGATGTGTTTTGGATGGTGAAATTCTGTGTGCGACTGCCACATAGTAATTTTACAGTGTGAAGTTCGAGTTGTCAATGTCCATCTTGACGGTCACGTGCTATGCACGGCCAGTTGACCGGGGCAAGGCTTTTATTTCTAGAACACTTTTAACACGCCCTCTTCTCTGCTAAATAGTGTGATATTGACAGTGAGATAATGTTTAATAAGTAGAGACTCCCTAATGTCGATCTCTGTAAAATCTTCCTTGTCAGCCGTCTTCAATGAAAGATACATGAATGTAAGTTTGCTGCCTAAATCATTACAGACACATACACAGATACACACACACACGCACACACACACGCACACACTCACTCACACACACATACACACACACACACACTAACATATATGTCTCTCACAGACGCGCCGTTGCCTCGCTCTGTCTTTTTTACAAATACTTTAACGGTAATTGCTCCGATGAGCTGCTTTCGCTGGTCCCCAGTCCTACAAGGCTGGCATCCCGTTCCCACCCGTTCACCGTTCAAACTGTTAGATGTAGACGTATCTTCTACTCCAATAGCTTCATGTCTCGCACATCTAGCCTGTGGAACTCCCTTCCTTATTCCTGTTTCCCTGACAAATATAATCTCCAACGATTTATGTGTAACGTCAATCGACATCTCCAGTTACCTTGATGTATCCACTTCCCTTCTCCACATCCTTTCCCCCTTTCATTCCTATCTGCTCTCGCTCCAAATCTTCTGTAAACCCCTTGCCTTGATCGATCCACTATCTTTCTCCACATCCTCTCCTTTACCACTCCTACCTGCTCTGCCTCCAAACCTTCTGTAACCCCTTGCGTGTTAGTGACTTCCCGTCTTGCTTGGGGTGAAAAGCTTAATATATATATATATATATATATATATATATATATATATATATATATATATATATAGGGTGTCCATAAAGTTCGTGTGCACTTTAAAAAATTATAACTTTATTTGTATTTGCGATAGAAATAATTTGTAAAAAGGATTAGAAAGAAGTAAATCTATATTTTTTAAGGTTTTATTGAAATTTTATTTAAGTTTCCACATGTCCTCCATCATTAGCAATACAAAGGGTAATACGATTTTGCAGTTCACGGAAAACATTTGCCAACTGATTTACAGTAATGCCTGAAATCACATTAGTTATTTTAGCTATACTTAAAACTAGGTACATTAACCTTTATAAGATTTTTTGCAGATTATTTCTATCGCAAATACAAATAATTTTTTTAAAGTGCACACGAACTTTATGGACACCCTGTACATATATATATATATATATATATATATATATATATATATATATATATATATATATATATATATATATATATATATATATATATATGTGCATATAAAACTTATTTAATTTAATTTTTCTCTGATTGGGAGCATTTCTTCTAGTTTCCGGAGCGAATTCGAACATGAATATAAAAAATGATAGTCTTTTGTGCAATCTCATAAACTATTATAGAATTTTTTAAAAAAAGTAAAACGATAGGACATTTGAGAAACAGCGTGATTCGGCAAAGCCCGACATTTTGTCACCCAGCGTGAGCTAAAGACGCAAAACTAAAAACCCACTCGAAGAAATTCAATGTATACAGATAAACACAATTACATCAACACCTAAATTGATAATGATAATTGATAATGGTTTATGGAAGCTGAAAGACCTTAAACGATATTTTTCAATTCTCCCAGGAAACCAGAAAGGCACAAACACACAATATATATTGTTTTTTATGTCATTTTATTGACTGTGTTGGAAATTAATATTTATTTGAGACCCTACGGAGGTGTTCCTATTTGTATTATTATACTGTGATAATTCTCCCCCATCCGACACATACACAGTCGATTGGAGAATGACTCTGAAGGCAATAATTTCATATGATTCAATTGTTTCCATTTAATGTCATACATTGGCAGTTATAATAGGCCAACACATCATTAACGACCAAAGTACAACTATCAGCATTAAACAAATACTAGTGGATAACAACAAAATACTCTACAGCAAAAAATACAAAGGAAGACTCAATAACCCCTAAGCTATTATTATACAAAATAAACAGCTCACATTTAATAAAATACCATTCGCCACAGCCGAAGGTTGTATTGAAGTATATATGATGTATTTAATGTACACACATATTTTATCAGTATTTAAAGATTTTTGGGGGGGTTCAAAACATTATGACTGCCATAAAAAGACAAAGATTATTTGTATTGCAACTCATGAATGATTATAATAGATAAAAAGTAAAACTGAAAAACGGACTAGCTAACCTGTTTCGAACCTCGCTTAACAGAGCTAAATCAAGGTAAATAAATTAAACAGAATTAACACTAAAAAAGGTGGACAATATGTATTGGGGAAACAATATAAATTTTTAGATAGAAATTCGATGGAGGCCCAGTGCGAAGTCCTTGTCTTTACACAGAGAAGGCTTCAACTATATATATATGACCTCCAACACTTTCAAGTGGTAATTTGAATGGGAAGTGCTAAGAATGGTAAATGAGTCCACACGGAAACTAGTAGCACAATTATGACTATTTATTTGGTGTTGTGCGATGGAGGAAGACCCGGATGTATTGGTCAGAATGTTTGAAGGAGTGGACTTAAGATTCCGGATTTACGGTGGAACCTGTTGCTTTATTCTGACATCCAACCTTTCACTCGTTCTCCCTATGTAGTGAGAATCACAACTACATTTAAAAGAATACATTAAATTAAATTATCAGTATTATAATAAAATAAAATAAATGAATAAATCGTATTCTTCTGCGACCTCGTTCCCGATAGCCGTTAGACGTCTAATCACGCCCAATTGATGCTAAACACCAGGAGAGTGACCCATTGCTTCTTCTCGGACTAAGGTTTTTAGCTGACATGAAGTAGAAAAACTCTAGTGAACCAATTCCTAACTCTAAAGATAAAAATATTGGTTCACTGTTAGACAATTTTTCTTGTCAGAATCTATCTTGAATATTTATAAGTTTACCATTCGTCCTTGGTTTGAATATTGCTGCCGAATCATGTCTGGTGCTCCTGTTATATATTTAGAGATTCTTTAAAAACCCATTGATGAATCTGCAATGTCATTGGTTTTTCGCTGGCATCTAGGCTTCATTCGCCTTCCCACCACCGTAATGTAGCTACCCTGTGCCTTTCTGTTGTAGCATTCCTACAGACGATAACGGGTATGTCCCCATTCCCATAAACACAGTAGTAAATACTGTATGTTGGTCTGCAGTTGGAGATTCGTCTCCAGCTGTGCTGGTCAAACTCCTTGCCTCCCCAGACGAGGTTATATCGAAAGGCAGAGTCTCGGCAGTTGGAAATTCACTGTCGAATTCATGTGACTAACTTCTAACAGTTGACAACTACTTCTACGCGCCGTTGTGTTTTTTTCTCCTAAGTATTATCGTTCACTACCATCCTTCGTTTGATTATTCTATTCAGTAACCTTTGCTAGGTTACAAAACTTTCCTATAAATACTTTCACGTAAGTACTTTTCACTATGGTACCTATACTTTATGAAATAAATCGCCGTATTAGAGTGGCGGCAGATTTTCATTATTTTACAGTTGAAACGGTTACATGCAACCGTAGGTTCTATGTTAACAGTTTCTTTTCTCGCACGTCTTGCTTAAGAAATTCTCTTCATGTTTCCTGCTTCCCAGTGAATTGTGGTCACCAAATATTGCAATGCAATGTCAATCCTTATATTCTGCCTTAAATCTTGTTCTTTTATTATCCTCTTTTTCCTTAATAGTATATATTTCTCATATTCTTTAACATTCAGTAACCTCTTGCGTCCGAGTGGCTTCATTCCCTTCCTTGAGGTGAAATGATTGAAAAAAGGTTTTTTTTTTACAATGTAATGCTTACTGTTCATCGAATTCATCGATTTCCAATTCATACCATAAATGTTCGAATGGGCTAACGTGAGTTGATTCAGAAGTCCATTCCGTTAATGTAACCTCATCATTTTAAACATTTCGAATATACTGATATTTTATTTAGCGTTGCTTCTTCGGCCAGTACTTTAGCCCTTAATATTGAGGCTTTTTAGGGCCTCCTCCATGGTCTTCTTGTCGACGGCGAATAATTTTTGTGTTTTAATATCTTTAGTCAACAGGGAGTTGGTTCTTGTATTCACCGCCTCCAAAACGACGGCAACGCTAAATTTTCATTGTCTCGTATTGCTCTATAGGTCCACTGTAATAATCCGACCCTTTCCTTTTTTGCCTATCCGCTGCCCACGTCGAAAGACTTGCTGCTGTGCGTGTCCGTTGTTGCTGCTGGGAATCTGCCATATTGGTTGAATTCTCACGTCACCGCACACAATCAAAACAAAACAAAAAAGACTCCATGTGACAAAGACAAAATTGAATAGACAAAAGCAACAAGGACGAGCGTAGATAAAATTTAACACTTCCCTTGAACAATATAACATTAAAACGACATCAAAGCGTCCAAGGTAGAATTATATTGCAATAGAGAAACTGGTCAAATCCACTACAAAAGTACGATAAGGGAGGGTATTATTTTTCACTGCTTATTTAAAGGAAATATGGCAAAAGTCCAAAAGTGAGGACAGGGGAAGGCTGGTTTTCAATCTGCCTTTAACTTAAAGGCTAGCCACAATCACTGAACGAATGAAAGAAACACCATAAAAAAATATGGCCAAATAGTTGCAGGACGACTCCTCACTTCCAACTCAACGCCATCAACTGATGGCAACGGTTGAGAATCATTTAGATTGACAAAAAAATCACCCTCAAAAATAATTTTACGTTCTTGCCTGTCCTGACTGTTCTTCTGTGTGTATGCAAGTCATGGATTAAATCAACAGGACTTCAAAGCCGAACTCAGATTTGCAGATATATTTCCTACATCTGCTTGCTATTTTCTACACCGACAGCGTTAAGAATGAAGAGGAGCGCAGAAGATACATGGGTATATAGAAGTTTTGATCGCAGTAAAGAGGATAAAACCGCATATACGGAGAGATAAAATACAGTTTGGGAAATGTCATGTGCCCAAGCTGTTGTTAAGGACAGCTGATGTAAATCGTCTGAAAGATCATAACTAGCAAAGCAAAACCAATTATCGCAACGTGCCTCATCGTCCTGGCAACAATGCCTGTGTTGTTTGCAACAAGGTTTGCAGATCATCATCTGGAAGGAAAACGT
>OZ038496.1:9715534-9718034 GCA_964036315.1 Acanthosepion esculentum
TTTTGCGGAAGATAAGAGTTAATTCTTGACTTGAACAGGTCAAGTGTGTAGTAATTGGGAAAGCATCTTCTTGGGATTCGGTTCCACAAGGTAGCAGTTCATGTGAAGAATCTGCTTGAGGGGGACTTACATCTACGTAATGGAATATATATATATATATATATATATATATATATATATATATATATATATATATATATATATATATATATATAGAAAAGATCTTAAAAAATATGTAAAATTTAAGAACATTGTTTTTTAAATTAAAGCAATGAATGTAAAACGGTAAAATCTAAAATTAAAGAATTAAAATATACATATATATATAAAAGCTAAAATCTAAAAAAAATTATATATATATATATATATATATATATATATATATATATATATATATATATATATATATATATATATATAAAGAATATAATTATAGTTTTAAAGTGTGTTATATTTATGGGATAAAGTGCTCAATATCAGAGATAGCTCGTGTGTAAATATAAAAGTGAACATAGAAGTCAACACTTAGAGGCGACAGTCTCTTCGTATGGCCTGAAGCATGAAGCAGACTGTCGCCTCTATCTGTCAAGAGAGTAAAACATTTAGGGCATATAATGAGGAAAAAGGGCTTGGAAAATATGATACTCACAGGACAGTTTAAAGACAAGAATGTCAGAGAAAAATAACACATAACATACTTAGGGACCTTGAGTAAGGAACAAGATTCTGGAGAGATAAAAAAAACTAGTAGCTACAAAATACTGGAAGTTGTGGAGAACCATGATCACTTTTTCATGGAGATATATGGCACATAAAGAAGAGAAACGAAGTTTATTTCATGTCAAGAGAATAATGACCGCTAGGGCATATAATGAGGAACGAGGGCTTGGAAAATTCGATATTCACAGGACAGATTGATGGCAAAAGGAAACCAATGCATGGACTACCTAGCGAGCTTTAGTAACTGGATTACGGAGGAAGGTTTAGGAGAGAGGATAAAAAGACAAAATTTATTAAGGGCTACAAGGGACAGGGAGTTGTGGAGAGCCATGATCGCTAATGTCCTTAAGAGACACGATACATAGAAGAAGAAGAAGAAGAAGAAGAAGAAGAAGAAGAAGAAGAAGAAGAAGGAGAAGAAGAAGAAGAAGAAGAGAAAGAATATAATGTTATTTGATTAATGTTTCTTGTATAAAAATGGCTATTCTCACAATTATCCTTTTTCATAATTCTTTTGTTATTTTTTGTTTCGTTTTCATTATGAGGCAACCACTCTAAATAATCGGTATTTTTTTTTCTTTTATGCGAGGTTGTATTAAAATATAAAATCCAAAACACCGAATCCCTAAAAATTAAACCAACCAAAAATGAATATTTCGAGTTGAAATTATCAGCTCAGGGAGTTGGTAAAATATACAGAGATTGAAAGATATCGATTATTATGGATTGAGGTCAAAAAACTATTTGAACATTTCTGTGAAAGCTACGAAAGTTCAGAAAGGAATTATATATAAGCTTTCTGAAAGACTACATAAACACAACCCAGTACATAATTCATCACTAGAAAGGTTACTCTATAGGAAATTACCCTTTAAGGTCATCCGTAGTGCAGAATTTATTTTGTTAGTGTTTCCTGCGTGTAATGGAAGAATTAACTTACGTGTTGTTCTGCCCAGAACATGAAACTTAACTTTATATAAAAAAAAAAATTTTTAAATTTTATTTAGAATAATCCCTGGATGTTGTTTTCTGTAGAAAATATTTGACACGCAGAAGTAAAATCAGTTATATAAAAAAAACTCTCACGTATGAAATAAACGTCACATGAACAGTGAAGAAGAAAAAAAAGGAGAGAATAAAAGAAAAGAAAAAAAAAAGAGAAAGTAGTTGAAATAAAACCAAAGACTATTTTCATAAGTTAGAAAAATATTTGAAACAAAAGCATTTGTTAAAGTGGTCGCATAGTTTAGACGTTCATTTTGCGACTATGACACCTGGAAGAATCTGACAATAGCTGATTTGTAAGAATGGTGAATGGGGAAGCGATCCCTGTGTGTGGCAATTTTAAAAAGCTCCTGAAATTTAGATCATGGGTTAACAGAAGTCGTGTGAGTAAAATTGGGTAAACGAAAATGTTTGACGGCTCAGGATTGAAACATACAGGCCTTGTTGAAACAGTCGATCGGACCAGATTAAACGCCTGTAAAAGTAACTGTAACTCAGGACCGCCCACCATAGTTGTAGTACGTGAATATATATATATATATATATATATATATATATATATATATATATATATATATATATATATATATATATATATGTGTGTGTGTGTGTGTGTATATATATATATATATATATATATATATATATATATATATGATACAAGTAATTAAGCAAATCTTCTCTTTTATAATAAACAGTATTAAACAACATTTACCGGCCTGAGTGTCCGAGAAAAATTAAAATTTCTCGGACATTCAGGCCGGTAAATGTTATT
>OZ038496.1:9723034-9825534 GCA_964036315.1 Acanthosepion esculentum
CCGGAGGTCAAATTTCTGCATCCAGTGAGTTCCAAGTAAAGTTTCCGTATTTTTTAGAAAATACATCTTTAATTTCTTAGTCATCCCGTTGAACGTCACATTTGTGATAACGTCCCCCATAAATTTGATTTTTCCTCCTGTTACCGACCTGGTTGTTTTATCTGTTCTCAACATGGTTGGTTTGTTTAATTTCTTCCACATCTGTAAGCTAATAATGGTTAAATCTGATCCGGAATCTAATTGTAGTCTGATTTTTTTGTTTAACATTTCTACTTGTACGTATTTTCGTATATTTATCCCGTCCGCTTGGTCAGTTTTAGTGGTTCTAACTCGGCTTTTGTTTTCTTTCTTTGTTCTACATTGCGAACTTTTATGTCCCACTTTATTACACGACAGACAAGTCTTATAGCGGTATGGACAATCTTTGTACCAATGCAAAGTCCCACAGCGATAACATGGACTGGGTGGTGGTTTCTTCTCAGCTTTCATTTGACTTTTTATAGTAAAATAATTTGTTTGGTTTGTTTTTGAGGAGGGAGAAAAACGTGTTTGTCGTTGTACTTTTCGTATGTGAGCGAGCCAGACTTTTCGATAACTTTCGAGTCCTTTTTATATATCTCTGACAGTCTTCGGCCAATTTTTCTAGCGTCAATTCTGGATCACTCTCAAGTTTTGTTAGAATTCTCCGTCTGATCTCCGCATCTTTAGTCGAAACCAGGCCTCAGATGAATATCAAACATTTAAAATTGTCAGGGCTGAGTTCAGATAACTTAAAGTCATCGCAGTGTTTGTTTACTACGGAAGCGAATGTTATATAATCTTCGCTATCCTTTTTTGTTAAATTTAAACATTTCCACCCCTTTGTGGAATAGTGAAGTGTTCGGACTAAATAATTCGGTTAAAAGTTTCATGGCTTCCTTGAAATTGAACTCATTCGTTTTCCTCGGTAGGATCTACGAATTTAGTGTATTCGCTTGACCCTAGTTTCCTCAGTAGTAGACGTACTTTTTTCGCGTCTGACTAATTTCTGCAATCAAACTCATATGAATCTTCATATCTTCTGAAGTAAGCTGCGAAGGTTTTGTCTTCGTCCGGTGCATAAGTGAAGTCTTTAATAGAGCTCCATATAGCATTTTGCGAGAATGCCGCTTTATTTCCAGAATTTTGTCCTTTATTTGTTACTGCCCGTAGTAGTAATTGTTGTAGTTCGAGTTGCTTCTTGTCGTTTTTCTTTTGAATTTCCAATAGTTTTTCCTCGTTTTTCTGTTGAATTTCTAATTGTTTTCTTCGAGCCTAATCTGTCTTTCCTCATTTTTTTGTTGCTGCTCGAATTGCATTTTCATTAGTTCCAATATGGTTGCCTTAAAGTCTTTCATGTTTACACTGTAATTTTGAGTAACGATTTTTCCTTTTTTCTCAGTGTCGTCCTCAGGTTTTTGTCACCTGTTTTTCTGGAACCTTAGTACGAAAATTTTTCCTGCGTAGAATTCGATTCTGTTCTGGCTGACAGGTAAAATTCGTGTCTTTGTTACCATGTTATGGGTGTGGTCCAAAAATTTTTTTCTTTTTTTTCTTATCTTCGGGTAGAACTTTTTTTTTTCAATACCTCCGTCGTCTCTGTTATGGATGGCCGATAGCAAAAAGTTTTTTTTTTAGATTCTCCACATAGGATTCGTTTCTTCAATATCCTTGTCGCCACTGTTATGTCCCAGGTTAGGACCAAGGAAGAACAAGAGTAGAAATAACGAAGATATATTACACGGAATAATAATACAAGATGCGGCAGGTGTTAATATGACTGTCAGTCCGGTTTGGAGTGAACTACTATCGGCTCGACTCGATTCGTCTCTCTCTCTCTTGAGAGGCGTAGTATACATAGTGTTAGGAAGAGTTCATTCTGTAGTTATAGGTAAGGACCCATAACAATATATATATATATATATATATATATATATATATATATATATATATATATATATATATATATATATATATAAATATGAAATAACCGTTGGCTTAATAATAGAAAAGGTCTTTAGATTTTTTATTTGATTTTTAAAATCAGTGCAAAATACATAAGTAGAGCCTAAATTTTAATTACTCTCCAAAAATATGATTCCATCGCAACATAAACGTTCTCATGTTTCAAATATAGAATCTAAACAACCATCTCCATCTACAATTCATCATCCTTCCATTAAAAATTAGTCCTAATATTTTCCGAGAATTATTCTTGATGTGCACCACAAATGATTCTCTGACCATCAAAATAACATATTACGTAAAATACGATGGTGTTTCCAGAATTTGGAAGAACTTCAAGAGGGGTACAACAAGTTATATTTTCTATACCACTAGAGTTCCTGATGAAATCAGTGTGACGCGATTGTTGGGTGGCTCGAGAAGACGGTAGCGAAATCTGGTGTTCATATCGAATTTTAAATAAAACCACTCTTTCCTCTCATATCCAGTTCTTGTAAAAATTAGAGTTAATAAATAAATTATATGTATTTCAAAATGACGAGTTACTTTTCAATCACCCTGTATATTCTACTGAACTGATTTTCTGTCCGCATGCAAGCTGTTTGCTACCAATATAGATTCTTGATTATTCTAATATATTTCCCAAATATGTCAAGGTTGCTGACAACTTCCAACATTCTTCGGGGTATTCTTTATCAAACTCTTCTTCATAATCTGTCTTTCTATAAATGTCTTATTTAGATTTTTATTTTTCGGTATTTTGGATCGTTTGACCTTGGACTCCAATAACGCGATCTTTTATGATCTATGTTCCCTCCAGGAAACAAAGCGTACCATTGGAAATCAAGTATACAGCAATTCTCATTCAATTTCTAGAACCCACACTGTGTATGTTTGATTTGTGGAATGTTCTGTATATATTATCAACTGATTGTTTGAAGAGATTTATTTTTGTTTTATGATTTCGTGCTTGTTATTATGTTGACAGAAAATGTCTGTTCTAGCGTTGCATTCGAACGCTCGTCTTTCTTTTCGTATCGCTTCCTCTTTTACGATTACTTTTACATGCGTTAACGGTAGATCATTTCGTTTTCCCCCAAAATTCTTCGTTGCATATTGTTGCAAACAATCAACTTTTCATCGTCTCTGTTTCCTCCTTTGAAATAAATTTAAATGACAGCATTTCTATCTGTAAAAGACTCATTTGATACTTCACATATAGAAATCAAGTCACATGGCAAAATATTTCTGTCTTGTAACGGTCATGTGGAATATGGGTTGTATGACCCGGATTAATTTCATTACCCTATGGATTTGGATATCAGTAACGTCTGCGGACCCGATGGAACATTCTTAGGGTTACAATCTCCACATTTGAAGCAAGCGCAATCGGTTATGGTACAATCTGCATAGACACTTATCGCTTTCGCTGTTTGTAAAAGGTATGCCTTTTCCAGAAAATGAGCGCCAATGACGACATGTATCTCATTTTCATGGATATTCACTTTTAAAATAGAGGAAATTAAAATTCACAGTCCAACACAATTCAAAGTTAAATAGTCTTTGAAATGTCACCTTACATAATATTTATGAATCTCCCCTTCTCTCTCTCTCCCTATATATATATATATATATATATATATATATATATATATATATATATATATATATAGTTAAATTCCCAGATTAATTCTGTGGACAAGACATATTGGTATAAAATAACAATTGGAAAAATCTTAGATCTTGCCGACGCGATTCGTCTTCCGACTTTTTCAAGGCAAAAATGAAATCGAAATATCTCTGTTCTTATAGTTGCATTAAAATCCAAATTGAAAAATTTAAAATTTAAAAAACATAGACGCTTCTGTCCAAGCATTTTTTTGGTTAATGTAAATTAGCTTTAAAGTAAAAAAAAAAAAAAAAAACACTTACTTTAAAGCTAATTTACATTAACCAAAAAAAATGCTTGGACAGAAGCGTCTATGTTTTTTAAATTTGAATTTAGATTTTTGCCTTGAAAATTCGGAAGACGGAACGCGTCGGCAAAATCCAAGATTTTTCCAATTGTCATTTTATACCAATATATATATATATATATATATATATATATATATATAAGTTGTATGGTTTTTACGATCATCATACAAACTCATGAGATATTGACCGCTTTACACTAAGTACTGAACACACACACACACACGCACACACGCACACGCGCACGCACATAGACACACATACACACACACACACACACACACATATATATATATATATATATATATATATATATATATATATATATATATATATATATATATATATATATATAAGAATAAGAAATTGAAAAGGCGAATGGTAATATTTAAGAATATTTACCTGTTTCACAGTTCTATCATTTTCAAATATTACATTACGATGTTGGCAATTGTCGCTATGTCATGATTTATCTCGCATGTCAGAACTGTTAGACCTGTAATGTCATTGTAAATAAATATCTTTAAAGGATCCAATTGCATTTTTCATTTCTTTTTCTCATATATATATATATATATATATATATATATATATATATATATATATATATATATATTATTGGTCAGAGTTGAATTAGAGCAGGAAACAGTAGTATTAAAAGTACTCAATACACGTATAAATTAAATAAAATCAAAATTTAACATGCAGAAATTTTGAATTTAAAATAAAAAGATAAGCCTATCACGCTTCCTTGGTTTCATCCTTTCGGTATCTTTCACAATATGATACCAAAATGTTGCAACCAAGATAGTGTGATCGGTTGATCTTTTTTTGTATAAAGATAAAGATACTTTTGTAAACTTTGAGAGCGGGTTCCTCACATCAAACAAGGACAAAACTCCACATAAATATATGTCCAAAAATCCTTCATTCTTTAGGTATTAAGTTTAATGTTTACGGTAAACGCTATTAAATTTACAATCCAAGATACAATCCCCAAATTCTTATTACCAAAGTTTGTGGTGCCACGTTTCCTGTGTCAGCACCGCGATGATAACAGCAGCAGAAGATGGATGACTCGGTTTCTTTCGGTCTGGAAACTCAATCTGCTACAGCTGTGCAGCCTCATGTCCATTACTCTTCGCGCGACCGTATGCCAGGATCATATCTGGTTGCTCACGATATGAATATGCTGCCATTGTTAAACGGAACACTTTTAAATTATCTCACTATTACACACTTTAGACATTGAAGACCGACTAGCCACAAATTTACACGAATGACAAATGTAACCTAGTCTACATCGGAAAAGCTGACACCCAAAAGACAGTTTAAAGCAAGCGGATAGAGTGAAAACAACGAATAAACTACTTATCAGGCTTGTGTAAATGCTCGACAGAAGAGACGGATGGGAAAAAACATACTATTCTCAGGGCAGGAAGTTGTGGTGGACCGTGACCATCCACATCCAAAATGGACACGGCGCATGGAAAAGAAGATACAAATTCAAATCTATCGTAACTCAATGCGTATCCACCACGCTATAATAGTTATTATTAGTGAGTATTTTTTCTAGTAAGTAGAGTACTAATCTCTTCCTCATACCTATCTATCTCTTATAGTCTATTCATGCCAGTCTGTCTATCTATTTATCCATATTTGCATTTTTTTAAAATTCTGTCTGCGCATATTTTTCTATCTCATAAGGATTTTTTTTTAGAAACGAATAATTTACTTGTGCTATTTTAAGTTATTCGTATTTTACGTGACAACAATTTTGTTAATTTTGTCATATACTCTTTTTTAAATTTAAGATGTACTTTTTGGTTTTAGAAATATTATTTAATTAGAGATGACATCAAATTTCATTCCAGATGTATATTTATAATAGTAGGAGTAATAACCAAATATAAAAACAATATCGTTTATTTCGAAACTGGACGGACGTAACCAAACGTAATCGTTGAAAATATCACAAATATTTTTGTCTAAAAATATAAAGTTTTATTTTTGCCGTAAACCTCTTCGGTAGCGTTAGTTAAAAACGTTCTATTTTTCAAAATTCAAAGACTTCAACGACCAAGAAATGTTCCATAATAAATTTAATTATAACGAGTTATTGCTGACTCGAAATAGTTTAATAAATGGATAGGCATCAGTTTTCTGACTGTAATTGTCAAAGAAATAATAAAAGAAAAATGAACGCTAACCTCAGAGAAATGCTGATCAAGCCAAATGCAATTATTCTGGATAGCTGAATAAAAACTATTCTCACTAGAAGTACGATGTCATCTCCTGTTAGATTTGCTCCTGTGAAAACCAGGTTCTCGTTAATTGAGTAACTAAAATGTAGGCAAGTTTGTGAGTCAAGTGGACATCGTTTGAAGTAGCTCATCGTAGAAAGGCAGTGTAAATATTTAAGTAACCAAAAATGATTGTTGCAGTAATTATTAGATAAAAATACATTTACAAGCAACAGCTATTGTCCCGCCTATGTCGAGAACGGTTCATTAGAAGCTTCTCTTCATAATATGACTAAAATAATGAAAAACGTAGCATATAACAATTTGCTTGTATCGTAGATTATGTTTTTAAAATATTTCACCCCAAGCAAGGTAGTAAAGCCACTAAGACACTGAGGTTTACTGAGTTCGAAACAAGAAGAAAAAAGAGAAACCTGAAGACGGAGCGGGAACAATAAAAAAAAAGTAAAAAAATAAAAAGAAGACAATAGATAACAATTGATATTGCATTTAAAATCTTTTGAAGATTAAATTTGACTGGAAAGTATAGAACCGGAAAAGAGTTCCACAAGCGAGATGTGCGAGAAGAAAATGTTAGGGTAGAACCTACGGTTACATCTGTGTACAACCAATCAACCAGGAAAGATATGAAAGTATTGAAGATATCCTCTGATCTTTACAGAACAGAAAGGCCGAAGTGTATATCACTAAAGCTGTTGTGTCAAAGACAACAATTATAAAGAAAGTTGGTTAACATAGCATGACACACCCGACTCCCCAACCGTGATTGGTCACCAGTCTTGGAGAAGGAGAACTGAATTAAACAAAATAACTTCCTTAAACTGTACAGTGACGCTTAAACATTCTATGAGTTTAAAATGAAGATAAGATAGATTTCAACTATCATGGCTGATGCCGCCGAACGACGATTATCCAGAATGTTTTGACAGCAAAGGGGATTGGGACTAGTGAAGGATGATGGGATTGATAGAGTCGGAAAATAAGAGAAAGAATTTGTAAAAGAAAAGTTTCTAACTTCAGATAACTGGCAAAAATGATCAAAGGTATCAAGAGAAATCCAGAAGTAAAAATGAAAAGTGAAAATACTTTGTATTTTAAATTCCTTGCGGAACTCCCTTATGACTCCATCCTTTCCAGACAACTTTGATCTGCAAAAATTTAAATGCAATGTCAATCGCTATCTGATGCTCACCTGATTGCTCCTTCCTCTTCCCATTTATTATTAATGTTTCTGTTACTAATTCTTCTACATCCTGTAACCCCCTTGTGTCTTAGTGGCTTTATTGCCTTGCATGGGTTGATACCGGTTTTTTTTAATAAATTCCGTAGTGATATTACAAATTTTAAAAAAAATTGGCCTTGAAAGGAAATATAAACGAATATTCTAATCAAACAGAAAATCGAACTTGGCTCTCTTAAGAGAAAACGACTTAAACTTTTCCGAGTTTTTATTTCTGAACATATCAATTTATCATCATTTCTTCTTAAATGATACACTGATGATTTCCCGATTCAATTCCATTGTAAATATTCGAAAATTATTTCGTCAGGATAATTGATTATCGATTTAACTCTTCTTATTTGCTAGAAGCGTTACTGGTGTTAATGATAATGGCATTAATTTTGGTTCTAATTTAAGTTTGTATTTGCATTTTTTTACCACAATGAATTTATTTCTATTCTATAGGGACTTCCCGGTCGATATTATGTTTTTATTTATTTATAAAACATTCAGTTTTGCATAAATCTTTTCTACAATCCCAGAAATATCAGTCCAAATATATTCTTGTTTGCATTAAATAGAAACAAACTCGTGTGTCATAAAATATGTTGAGAAATTAGATTCAAGTCCCTGACGGCAAAAGTTAGAAGTGATTGATATTCCGTGACAAAGAGATTGCGAAGAAGGTCGTGTGTAAAAAAGAAAGAAAGAAGAAGGAAATATCCGAGAATGAAGGCATAACAAGACAGAAACGAAAAAGAGGCGATTGTATAAATGTGAAGGATTTGAAACCATACAGAAAAAAAAAAAGATTCGAGAAATAAAAGATAATCATGAAGGCAAACAATTTATTAGTAAGCTCCACTGTGTATAGCACAAGGTTAGATTAATTCGAGCATTTATAAACATCGAATTCATCGTACGAAGAAATCGTTCAGTAAGCAAGTGTGGGCAAGACCGAATAAATAGTGGCGAGCAAATGAAACTGTCCAACAAGCGAAATACAATTTGGAAATGCCAAAATTAAACAAATACAAAAATACAAAGGAAGTGTATTAACAAATTCGAAAATGCTACACCAAAATCTGAAAACGCATTGAAATAGTGAAAGGTGCCTTGCAAAAGTTAAGCAGAGTATTAAGATAATTTCAAAGAAAACAAAGAAAAGAATACTGACGAGTTATTTACAGTTATATGGAAGTGACTGCTGGATCATTTCATCAAAGAGAGAAAAGATAACTAAAATGTAATTCTCCTGAAGGAAAGAGTGAAAAGAAATTAAATATCTGGGAAGTGTTTTAATAGATTAGTATTTTTCTAACACGCTGACACGTGTTGGAATTATCACATTATTTAGTATTATTGAATTCATCGTTATTATATTTATCGAGATTTACAAACTCCACATTTCGTCCAGTTTCGTAAATCAATCAATGAAATTTGAATAAGCTGGTTTGTTTGGAAAATTCTTTGACGAATACCCTACTTCACAGTTTAATAAATTCTTTAATTTAATTTAAGTTTATAATAGTACATAATATATTTTTTAATTATTTTTCCTTTCTTAGCAGCAAACAATAAATTCTTAGGATCTCTTACTCTTGAGCTTTCAACATACAACAGGCAATGCGTAAATATTCCAACGTTTTTGAAGCGTTTGGCTTTGTGCTTTGTTTATAGTTCTCGCAAACGCAGGGCGAACTGGAAACTGGATTCTTGAATATATAAAAAAAGAAAAGTTATGCCAAAAACAATATTGCAATTTTATTAAATGATTATTTATGATTTTAATCTTTAAATTGTTTTACATAGTTGCAGTATTCTGCATGTTAAATAATGAAACTTTTATTTTTTCCCAAAAAAAATAAGTGAAAATTTATTGTACGATTGTCTAGTACGCACGCCGAGTAAAACGAACTGTACTTTGTACCCATTTACCTCTTTGCACTTTTCCTCCTACAAAAATGGCTTCGCTCGGTCAATGTATAACTCTTTTGAGAGTATGTGACGGGCAAAAGTAAAATCAGAAGTTACAGAATTTTATATATAGAAAATGTAAAGTCCATCATCGAAATCCGTAGGCGCAATGGAATAAGGAAATATGCCTTCCAAAAGCTGATCAAAGTATAAAGAAACAGGAAAATTTGGTTACAAACGAAGAAAAGAGTACTGAATGTTACTTAATATCGATCATTCTATATGACAGTAAATTCTGGGCAATCTCCTTACAGATGAATAAGAGACTTGAACCAACAGAAATGTGGGGCTACAGAAGTATACTGAGAATACAATGGACGGAACACGTGAGCAACGGTTAAGGTTTAGAGAAAGAAAAATTACACATACTTAGCATAAAAAAGAGACAGTTGAAATTTGTAGGGTAAAGTTTAACTCACAGGATATGTTCATTGCAAGGGGTAGAGAACTAATCAGATAAAAATTGGTTTGTGTAAAACAGGCGGCAAGACAGAGTTTAGGAGATAAAGGAAAAAGAAAGAAAACATTACTAAGAGCTAGAAATAACAGGAAGATTCCATACATCTTGAATAGACAGGAATCACAGAAAAAAGAACTTCGCAAATGAATGAGAGGATTTTTTATTTATTTTTTTTTAAGCATTTCACCCCAAGCAAGACGGGAAGCCACTAGCACGCAAGGGGTTACAGAAGATTTGGAGCGAAAGCAGATAGGAGTGATAGAGGAAAGGATGTGGAGAAGGATAGTGGATAGATCAAAGCAACTGGAGATGTCAATTGACGTTACATTTGAATATTTGGAGATTATAGTTGTCAGGGAAACAGGAATAAGGAAGGGGGTTCCACAGGCGGGAGGTGCGAGATATGAAGCTATTGGAGTAGAAGAGACGGCTACATCTAACAGTTTCAACAGTGAAAGGGTGGGAACGGGATGCCAGCCTCGTAGGACGCTTGAATTCAGGAAGTCTGGGAACCAGCGAAAGCAGCTCATCGGAGCAATTACCGTGAAAGTACTTGTAAAAAAAGACAGAGTCTGTGAGAGAGCGACTGGAGACGTAATGCCAGATCAGGGCCAATTACATTGCATATCCGTCTCTGGATCTTATCAAGAACCCCGTGACAAACAGAAGGGGCTCCAGATCATATATAGCAGCAACACTCCATTTCAAGGGCGAATGGTTGATTTGTAGATTTGAAGGATCGATTCCGGGGAGAAACATTTCCTGGCCAGGCACAGGGAGCCAACATTCCTTGCGGTGGATGAAGTCTGGTAAAGAACGTATTTGTTGCAAATAACGATTTTATTGATGTAATAAATATTATCATGGAAAGAGGAAAAATACTACGTTTATAGTTTACATCTTGATTTTGTGCCATGTTCTTTCAAAACGTGGATGATCATGGTCCTCCACAGTTTCCCGATCAGTTGTAACAGAATATTTTTTCTTTCAGTATTACACATTTTCACAAGCATGCTTGTTAAGCAAATCACTTTTTCCCTTTGACTCTCACACCTTTAATATATCCTTCGAGTCAAAGTCACCATGGCCGCTCTCCTCATCATGTCCCCTGGAAATTTCAGACTTCTCTTTCCGATTCTAAGTACAACGTCCATTCCCTCCCATTTTCGTAGAATATCCGCCTTACTCCATGGTATTCTCATTATCCTTCTGTAGAACTACATTTCTTTTACTTCTTCTCGGTGATTGTCTAGCATTCACTGCTATAGTGATTTTCCAAGCGTTGATTAGATGTGGCTCAACGCCGAAAGTATGGGGCCAGTGAGGATCGAATCGTAATTGTTCTTGCGAGACAAGCTTGCTAACCATTACACCGTCTCGAGGTGCCCAATAGTTATTTTCCAAGCGTATCCCAGATGTGGCACAAGGCCGAAAGTATGAGGCACCCAGTGAGGATCGAACTCACTACTCAGTCGTAATTGTTCTAGCGAGACAAGCTTGCTAACAATTATACCTCCTCGAGGTGCCCAATATTGATTTTCTAAGCGTAGCTTAGATGTGGCACAAGGCCGAAAATATGGGGCACCCAGTGAGGATCGGACTGACTACTCAGTCGTAATTGTTCTGTTGAGACAAGCTTGCTAACCATTACACCGCCTCGAGGTGCCCATAGCATTCACTGTTATAGAGATTTTCTAAGCGTAGATTAGATGTGGCTCAAGGCCGAAAGTTGGAGTACCCAATGAGGATCGAACTCACTACTCGGTCGTAATTATTCTATCGAGACAAGTTTGCTAATAATTACACTGCCTCGAGGTGCGCATAGCATTCACTGCTATATAGATGGACATATTGCATAAGAGTTTTATTTTTTTTTCTTTATTTCTAACGAGTTTTTATTTTTTGTTTTTCAGTAATTTGCTTACAAATGATCTGTTTGCTCACACCCATTCCGACATTAGCTAGGTGCTCCCACAGTTTCATTTTTCTGTGGGACATCATAACTGTGTCATCTACATATCATATTATTCTACCAGCAAATAATAAATGCCTGTAGGATTTCAAATTCTCTAAGGATTACATCGCTGAATGTTCAATAAAAAATCCTTGTCTGACACCTCTTTCTATTTCATCCATTAACTGCAGTCACCATAAATATTTAAATTTTGAAATCCAATATATATATATATATATATATATATATATATATATATATATATATATATATATATATATATATAAAGAAAGAAAGAAGAGTAAGATATATAATCCAGTGTTCTTATAGATATTTTTATTTTTACGCAATAGTGCTCAATGTAAATTTACAGAGCATTAATATTATAAATTAACTGATTTAAAATATGTTTTTCTTTCGCTACACAGTAATAACCATGTTTCAAAAATGGAAGAAAAAACCTTCGAATTTAATTTTGTTATTAAATTAAAGACATTAGTTCCATTTCCACGTCAAGCTAATATATATTAGCTTAAACCAGCCCTATCGGTTGGCATTTAAGTTAGGGTTATTGATTGGGCCTTCGGATTGTTTGAGTTTGAGAGATGCTAAGTTTTTGCATATTCTCAGCATTGGAAGCTTTCCGGGCTATCGTTTGATCTGGGTTTTCATTTACGCGGGACTTTCCTTTCCTCTCTGCAGCCTTGACTCTTCTGATTGCAATCTGGTCCTCTGGTGGTGGAGTTTTTTTTTTCCGAGACATACTGCTGCCGTATGCGAAAATCAAAATTGATCGCAGCATTTAATTATTGCCTTTATATTTAAGTTTAGCTTTTAGAAGTGCAACAGTAATTCTTCTGCCGCCACTTCATTTAAAGGCAATTTGATATACGTACGTCCTTACTTTCGTACAGCAATTATTTTTATTTCATTGGCGATTTCCGCTGGATTTCGCAATTACTTTCCATTATTCCCACATTTCTTTTCAAGTTTAAAAATTCGTCGCAAAAAATCAGTTAAAATATCGCCGAAAAAAATCGCAATAATGAAAATTTGGGAATCCAAAATTTCCGAATTTTCCGAATTGCTTGTTTGGATTTTGTCTGGAATGTTTTCTAATTGGCTCAGGGTGTCGGCCTGATTAAAACAAAAATGATGTGATATGTTGGACTACGGTTTCTAGATGTAAAGTTGAAAAACCGAACAATTTTATTTTGAAACCCTGCCATTTGAGAACAGTAATATTTTAATTTGCACATGATCTGTTGAAAGCTAAAGAGTTCTGTAATTGTTTTTATCAATTAAGCAAATATGGCGGAGTCCAAAAATAATCACAATAATGAAAACTTGTTGATTCAAAATTTCATGGTTGCGGATGATTTTAATTTGCTTTAGGAGCTGGCCTGATTCCAAAATCGTAAGATATGTTCGGCTACGGCCTCCAGCAGTAAAGTGGAAAATGTGTGACACAGTGATACACTGACAGCATATATTATATATAAGGGAATGGACGATTGAGAGTTGTGTCCCTTTAATTGAAAAAGTTTCACAGAATTACATTGGCATTTATTATATAGAAAAAATGAACTAATGAGAGTTGTCTCCCTTTAATTAAAAACGTGAAAAACTTACATTGGTATATATATATATATATATATATATATATATATATATATATATATAGATAGATAGATAGATAGATAGAAAGAGAGACAATACAATTCAAATATTTGAGGCCACCTCTTATACCTTTATTAAACTGGTCGAAAAATAAGCTATTTTGTTCTTTAAATGAGAGAAATTTATTATACATAGTTTTAAAAAAGTGAGATATGATTTTTTTAAATTTAATTCTGAGAAAATGAAAAAAACGCATTTTATGATTAAGTTTTGCTATCATCAAAATATCCTTTTTTAGCCTTGATTACTCCAGCACAAATCTTTGGAATTCGTAGCATAAATTTCTCAAATTATAAATTTAATAATTGATTCCATTCTTTTTACAATGACTTTAAGAAGTCTTTTTCATTTTCTTTTTCACTCTTCTGTTCATCCAATGCTAAATCTGGCGGTGGCTTTAAACTTTAGAACATATATATATATATATATATATATATATATATATATATATATATTAGGTTCAGTCATAAGTATTGTTTATGACAAATGTACCATACTTTACTTTCTTGAAATATATCGGCATACGGCCTTATCACGTATAAACATCGGTTCCCGTAAATCACCGTCGTTTAGTTACGCCGATACTAGTCAGTACCTGGGTGGGTGACCGCTTGGATTAACCGCTACTGTAATCCTGAATGTGTTGGCGCATAATGGCACGGAATTCTTAATCAGAGTTCCGTTTTCCAATTCCAGTTGGGTCTGTTATATTCAGTTACGCGCAAATATCCTTTGGCAAAAATTGTAATCCCCCTCTTGTCATCGTAGCTATGGGTTAATTATTAAGACTTGTTTCACTAAAACTTGATTATCTTCCAAATGATTTAATTAGATACTCTGGCTTTAAATAACCTGCAAAATGTTGATAAGCTATAGAAAACGAATCAGTCAATCAATTAGAATAAATCTCCTCACCCGACCCCCGAAACGGAGCTCCATTAAAGTAACGCGGAATTGTGAGTATGATGGGATTGTTGTGGTCCTAATCCTTTTCGTTCTCTTAAAATGCAATGAAACAATAAATGTACATTTTTATGTTTAGCAGCTGCATCATGTCCATAAAAGTTTGGTCCAAAACACGATCCTCAATAGGAAGCATGTTTTTCTTGCATGTCGACCAAGTGTATTGTGTAGTTAAACAACCCTTCTACTTTCATATACTTTAAATTATTTAAATTCTTAAACGCCTCACGCCTCTGATCAGTAAGTTTTGTGGAGCGTGGAACCACCTCTGAATTGATGGTGTTCTCAGGTTCACCCTGATCCGGGGTGGTAGCACCGTTTAGGGCCACAGCTATGAACAAATAGTTAACCCACAAACTGAGGTCAAAACACAATGAAAGTGTAAAAATAGGGTTTAATACCAGTAATACATTTTTTATAAAAATATTACTAGCAATGAATTTTAGATGAAAAATTATTAATAGCAAAGAATTTTTAAGGAAATATAATACCAGCATTACTATGTTTGGAAAAAAATTAGCAGCAATACATTTTTGAAATCAAATATTACTGGCAATAAAAAACTTGTCGACATTAAATATTCCATTGAGTTTGATATGCCATAAAACAAAACTAGACAAACCAAATTAAACGCCTCATCAATTAATTGCATGGACAACTTTTAACTATTTACTAAGGTTATAACTTTGATTGGCTAATGTCCTCCATATACAAGGCCCAACAGCAAATCAAGTAAAAGTATTACTAAAGGCGGTTGTGTTATAAGAATTTATTTTAACTCAGGGTCAGGTCATTTATTGAATTGAGGGATGATTCTAGTTCTTCCTGTTCTTTTCTTTTGTAATGGGAGAATCTAAGTATTGATTCTTCCAACACTTTATGTGTTATATCAACCAGTCACTGGCATTCTTTAGCATGTTACTTAGTTGTTGGGTCTATATTATAGTGTGAATGTTCTATATTTTCCTTCTTGCTTGCTTGCTTCGGCAATTAGTTGGAGATTCGTCTCCAGCTAAGCTGGTCGAACTCTCTGCCTTCCTGGCAAAGTCTCGTCTGGCGTGGTAGACAGCTACCCGACCTCGTTTTTTACAGGGTCTACGGGGAATTTCTGCCCGAGCCTACGGGTTCGGATACCCCACGTTAAATTCGGCCTTGTGCTACATCTGCCCGCGTGGGGCTGTTGGCAAATATTCTTGTTTTTTTTGGGGGGGGGGCTTACTTTGGCAATTAGTTGGAGATTCGTCTCCAGCTAAGCTGGTAGAACTCTCTGCCTTTGGGCGGAAAGGAACCCAGACGATACTTTGCCGAAAGGCAGAGTTTCGTCTGCGGTGGTAGACAGCTACCCGATCCCGTGTATATGGGGTCAACGGGGAATTTCTGCCCGAGCCTACGGCCTCGCGGGGGGATGACGTACATAAACTTGCTCGCCGTAGGCTGCGTTCTGTAGTTTCTTGCTGCTATGAAGATTTTCCCTCTACAGTTGTAATAGTTAAAATGTTACACTAATTGACTTTTCCAGGCACCATAGCTCAAGACTCAGAGTTGGACATTAGGAATCGGGAGACAGCAATGGAGGACCGAACATTGTGGAAAGGGCCTGTCAATGAACTTATGATCAACCATAGGGCGATCGAAGGATGATGCTGGTGATTACTCTACGAAGAACAATCAAGGGAGAAGGCGCAGCTTTTGAGGCAAAGATTTGCAACACCCTGAAGACTAAGAAAAAATAAGGTTGCATTTTTTTTCTTTTTTAGCACTGATGAACTGTCTTGTATGTCTACTTTATTTTTTCCTTTTGTTTTGTGTTATCAGTGTCAATTTAAATATCGCTACACTGTTAGCTGTAAGAATAAGGCACGATTTTTATGAGGATACGTGGAAAAGATGACGGTTAATACTAGACATAGAGGTTGTACTTGTAGCCGTCGAGAAAGTATCCTCTTGGGATTCTGTTCCCCTAAGTCACTGTTTTTAGCAAAATGCTATACTTGTGGAACTTACTCCTTATTAAAGAAATAAGAAGGGGATGGGTGTGGTTCGCTTCGATGTACGTAACTGGGAGGCTTAGAGTTTCATCTATAGAAACGGGCTTTTACCTATTAAAAAAATTCATCACCCACAAGGCAGCTACACTTTTTTGGACTCTATTAAGAATGGGATGTGAAGACAGTGACGATTCTCACGAATATAACAGCAGTACGCCATTTTCAATCTTCCTTCTGCTCTAATGGTTTTTCAGTTCACTGATCTCTTACAGGTTTAACGTTGTGAGGTCCCGGTGAGGATCGAACTCATTAGACTATCGAAATTGTCTGTTCTAGCTGTGCTGTGCGACAGTCTGTAGAGTCTTGTCTGGGGAGGTAGACAGACCCAAACCCGTTTATGCGAGTTCTACGGAGAATTTTTGGCTGAGCCTATAGGCTCGGATGTCCCACGTTAAACACGGCATTGTGCCACATCTACCATCGTGGGGGTGGGGGTGGGTGTCTAGTAAATATTGATTATCGAAATTGTCTATCTTGCCTGATGGAGTGGAGACTGATTTCAGAGGAGAAAAGTTGAATTCAGAAAACAGAAGAAAGAAAGAAAGAAAGAAAGAAAGGAGAGCAAGCGGCCGAGCGGGCGAAGGAAGAAGGAAGAGCGGGAGGAAGGGAAGAAACAAAGAAGGAAGAGCGGGCGGGAGGGAAAAAAGAATTAGAAGCGGGAGGGAGGGGAGAAAGAAGGAAGTGCTGGATGGAGGAAAGAAAGAAGGGAGAGTGGGAGTGAGGAAAAAAAGAAAAAAGAAAGAGCAGGAGGGGGAAGGAAGAAAGAAGAAAGAGCAGGAAGGAGGAACAATGAAGAGCGGGTGAGAGGAAAGAAAGAAAGAAGAGCGAGAGGGAGGGGAGAAAGAAGGAAGAGCTGGATGGAAGAAAGAAAGAAGGGAGAGTGGGAGTGAGGAAAAGAAAGAAAGAAGAAAGAGCAGAAGTGGGAAGAAGGAAAGAAGAAAAAGCAGGAGGGAGGAACAAAGAGCGGGTGCGAGGAAAGAAAGAAAGAAGAGCGGGAGGGAGGGGAGAAAGAAGGAAGAGCTGGAAGAAAGAAAGAAAGAAAGAAAGAAAGAAAGAAGGGAGAGCGGGAGTAAGGAAAAGAAAGAAAGAAGAAAGAGCAGGAGGGAAGAATAAAGAACAGCGGGTGCGAGGAAAGAAAGAAAGAAAGAAAGAAAGTGAACGGGCGGGACTGAAAGGAAGAAAAACTACATTCAGTAATTTCAAGCGTTGTTGGAAATGCGAATTTTATAACTGTCAATAGAGAATTAAGAAAATAATTCTTGTCTTCTATTGCGAAATTAATTTGACAGAAATTAAACTTTCAAATAAGATTCGTTGAAATTCCCATGATGATGTTTCCAAGATGCTGACCACGATTTCAACGATGGCACTTTCCCACACGATTCACAGATGTATAAAATAAAAAGAAAATATTGATGACTTTCTCATTATTGAAATAACATTATTTTTTTCCGTCTCGCATTTTGATTCGAGAATTCTGAATCAATTATCCAATGAAGCGTAGGCTCTCCACCAAATTTTAACGTTGTAAATTTGTCCATGTGAGTATAGTGTTGTGATGCGTAAACTGGCTTGCCTTGTATTTATTTATCTATCTCTATCTATCTATCTATCTATACACACACACACATACATACACATATATATATATATATATATATATATATATATATATATATATATATATATATATATATATTATATATATAAATATATATATATATATATATTTATATATGTTCTATCTGCATGCATATGTAGGCAAGCATATTTTACATTTGTTACAGAACGCGAAGGCCAGGGGCAGAATGGTCAGCTATTGGACCGGAGTCCCTCTTAGGCATGCTATTCTGACAACAATGGATTGCCTTTGTCTGGGTTTTGTATATAAGTGCAAAAAAACGGCGCGAATTCAACAAAGGCCGACAGGAATTCTTAAGTGTTTATACGCCTGCAGCACCTAGGTGAAGAGACCCTCTAAGACCACCCGCAGAGGGACGCTGAACCAACTTACGACATGCATTCCTGCTACGTCATCTCTCCCACTGCCTCTTAGAATCCAAACTGCCACTGATGTCTCCTAATAAAAGGAATAAGGAAAAAGAAATGCTCCTTTTAGTTGAAACGATTATATGTCATAGCATTGGGGCCAAGAAACGACACATTCCTGGCCTCAAAACTTGTCCGATTTTCTTTAAATCAAAGCAAAGGTTTGATCAGAATAAAATGCGCCGATCCAATGACATTGAATTAATTCAAATAATTCGATATCCATAATTCCGAAACAAATCCTCACACCAACGCATGGAATGTATATGTATATGTATCTGTATATGTATCTGTATCTGTATATGTATATGTCGTACAGCAAATTTGAAATTTTGTAATTCTAGGAAACTTGCAAATAAATATATAAACACCAACAATCATCCTTGGAAATCATATTTCCTGTCAAGCAATTATGTAAGCGATATTTTGCACTAAGATTTTCTGCATGCGATAAAATATTTTTTGTTTTTTTATTTCAGCTGTTTTTATTCATTATTCAGCTTATTCTACCAGAACGTCCATAACCAGGCTCTCTACAACGTCCGATCTTCTCTTGCTATAAATAGTTTTGACCCTTTACGATCCCCAAGTTTATTCTTACTTTATCAGCCATTCTCTAGAACTCTATAAGTTACACCCTTTATTTCTTTCTCTATGTTGTAAGAATGTTAAACGTGCTAAGCCCTTCGTTATATAATTTTAAAATCATTTCACCACACGCAAGACAATAAAACCGCTATAAGGCAAGGGGGTTACTGAGTGTGTGAGAAAAGATAGCGAGAATGAAGAGACGGCGAGGTGAGATGCTTAACTAATTCAGAATTGTTTAAACCTATGGAATTTTGTCAGAGATCAGAAGACGAATATAACAACAGAAACTCTTGGTTAGAAATATCAGATTCCTGGAATTGTTTCCTTGCGGATACCACATCCTCTATTTTCTGTCTTTAAAACTGCGAGCATTTCTTAATACAAACACAAAATCTGTCGCTTGAGGTTTCCTCTTCATCTCTCACTGGAAATAGCATAGGTTTCCCCGATCATATTGATATTGCATCACAGTTCAGTATTTTCTTTCTTTCTTTTTAATGAAATGTTCGAACCTCTCTGTCATATTTTCCGTCATCATTTACTAAACCACACGATGGCAAAACTTGTATATTTGATTGCTTGTGAGGTCTGTAATACGTAGCGAAAATCCATAAAACGGTTGTTTCGTTGATTTTATTTAGCGGTATATCAACACCTCTATATTTTATTTAATGTCGAAATCTAAATATCAACCTACAGGGTTCAATGTATCGGGTTATCTCCTCCTCATTTCCTAACCCTTCAACAGGGGTCTCTCTCCCACGTGTATAAATACTTGTTCACCCTTCTCTCTTTTCTCAGCTTACGCGCACGTGCGAGCAACTATCTCGACTTAGGCCGCGGGCCGCAACCTCGCGCGTGAGGCGAGGTATATAAAACTTTCTCTTAAAATTTCCAATATGTGAACTCTTATACACAACCAGCGTTTCCCATATTCTGGGAACACGCTAAAAACAACACACACACACACAACTTTCCATACAGACACTGTAACATTTTATTCATGTCTTCAATGTATTTGTAATTCGTGTATTAATCTATTTGTTATTAATATATATTTGTTGCATACATATATATCGGTCTTGTTTGTTTATTTATCTTCTTTGGACTCCATTATAGTCCAACATTCCTATGTAGCGGGACCGGCCAGCAGGAAGTCTTAGTCCAGAAATTTCATCCTCATATTCACCCCCGGTCCTCCACAAATGGTTAAAATCTTTGCAATTTATATTTTTAATTTTGGGCATGCGCATTTTGATTTTTGATTCTGTCTACTGCACAGTATAATAGGATCAGTTGAGCACGATCTATGAGAAAATGAGCAACATGACGCAACTCTAATACGAACATTTCAGTGTGTTTAGGTATCAATATGAAGACAATGCAGAGGATTCGGAAAGAGTTGGATGATTCTAATGGTGATGACGAAGGTACGTCAATTCAGAAAAAACACTCTGATAAGAAAAGTGTTTTCTGGTAAGGGCCTGAGACTCAGCACAGAGGCCTCCATCAAGAGCCTTCAAGTGATAGTGCTGTCCTGAATAGAGAGGGTGGCATTTAGAAGAAGCTGTGTCTGGCAACAGGACATTGCACCATGTCACACAAGGAGAACAACACAGTCATGGCTATCAAACAATTTCTGCGACCTCATGACCCCTTACATCTGGCTACCGAAATCCCCAGACTGCAGACCTCTTGAAAATTATGGGTGGGGCACGCAGTTGAGCGAGAGACCAACAAAACTTTTTGTAAGACCGAAGATGAACTGAAGGCAAGGATTATGACAGCATTCACCAACTCAAACAGAGAGACTTCACAGAAGAGTTGCAGGAGATTCCGAAGTTGTCTGGGTGCCGTGGTCGAAGCCAATGGTCATTTTACTGAATAAAGAATAATTTTGTTTAATTCTGGTAAATATATCTGGTAAAATTAGACGTTAGTGTTATTTTCATGTTTGCGTAATTTAGAAAAAAAAATATACATCGCACGCTGTATATGGGCAATTTAATGCCGAAATCTACATATAACAAAATTTTATGGCATCAAGTAAATCTTATATATAAAGTACGGTGTATGTGTTTGTCCGTGTGTGTGGCGAAGCAACTCCTCCACTTGTACAGGTCCGATTTCAATGATTCCCAGTTCATTCAAAAGCCTTAGATTAGTTAGGGGCACGGAACGATTTTCGTTGAACTCAGATTTAGGGTTACCAGCTTATGCGAGGTTAAAATTATATATTAAGATAATATACTAGGCATTATCGTTGCTTTCATGGTTCAAGGGCGGTATCTCTTATTTTCCTTTTGTTTCCAAAATTGCAGTGCACGTTTTATTGTAAACTAGCTTAAGAGCCGCCCTTTTTGGCGGCATTTAAGCTAGCTCCCGTGGTTTGGCCCTCATCACAATAGCTAGGAAAAAGTAGATGCGATAGGCATCAATAAACTACACTGAACTCAAAAATCATCGCTGCATTTAAGTATTGAATTAATTTTAAGCTTATCTTTTAAAAGTTCAACGATAATTCTTCTGCTGCCACTTAATTTAAAGACGCTTGGATGTACGTAGATCCTTATTTTCCGTACAATTATTTTTATTTCATGGGTGACAGAACAGGGGGAGAGTTTATAAGATAAAATTAATATAATGTAAAGATGGGAAAATAGAAATTAGAATTAGTTATACATTCAACATTTGATGAGTTAGAGAAACATAACAGCTAATTAAGTGAAACCTATATTATGGAATATGTAGGAATGAATGCGAAATGGCAGCTGAATTCTCCCACGGTTTCTGTCAGTAAAAAAGCCCATCTCTACTTTATAGCAATTTCGCATTTACTGGACCCCCACGAAGTCGCGTTGTGACACAAGGTCGGTTTAATATGGGGAGCCCGGGCGTACACCTCTCAGTATAAGTTTCTCAGTTGCCACCATGTTCTTTGACAGAGTCGCCCCTGAGCGCAATCTGCCGAAAGAGAGACGCAGCTGACTGTTCTTTTATTCAAGGATTATTTTGATTTTCATATCGAAAATAGTTCTGTTTAAGAATATCGTCTTATATAGTGCAGGAAAGTGTTTGAAGTTCGCATTTTACTTGGCCTTCAGCAAGTTGTCATCTATTTGTAAAAAATTCCTTAACTATGTCGAGCCAATTTATGAACGAAAAGTTCTATTATAATTTGTGTTTAAAAAATTTCAAGTAGTAAATATATCTTACTTTGCGAAGCGATAGCGAATGGGTGAAGCCTGATAGTCTATAATATAAATAGGTTTTGTTGGTTATTCTTTTTACAATAAAATCCTAAAACCTGTATTTTTTTCTATGAAAATATATATTTATTCTTTCGTGGTTTGTTTTTGTTTGAGTTTTCACTGTTTGCCATAGCTTGAAGCATAACAGTTGCCACCGCCCCTGATCTGGTTGGACCTTGAAGCAACAGCAATTAAGAGGGTGTTCCACGCTCCTAAAAATCTTCAAACTCCCGATCATAGGCCTTGCTGCCAGGTGAACTTCTATAAAACCGTTATATATATATATATATATATATATATATATATATATATATATATATATATATATATATATATATATATATAGTTACCTTTTGTACGCGGCGTGCTTCTGTGTTTAATGCTTTCATTTCTCTAACCTGTGTATTGAGCTAGCAGCAAAAATGAAGGAAGACGACAAATATGCCTGGTTATTTCGCATGGTCAGTGTGCCAAAAGGTGTAAGGAAACTTGAGTGATTGGCAAAGCAAGACGTTCAAGTGCTATTCCCAAGACATTTATTGATCCCCGTAATGGGACTATTGTTGATGTTAAAGGTTCTATAAATTATGCCGTGTCTTATCTAGCGAGAGTAATTTAAAACCTTGCCTCGCTAAGTCTGTATACAGTGAAGTCATTTAATGACAAGAAGTATAACTTAAATAATAGTAAAACTCTAGCATAGATAAAGCTGGATAATTAGAAGGACGTTGGACAGAATAACGATTTAATAATAGCGATATATTCCCCTGGGTTGCATCACGCAATTATAATAATGTTGGTCTGTATTAACGGCTATACGTTAAGTGCGTAGGATGTTCAAATGAATATTAAGAGAATTCAGTTGATTCAAGCATGCGCATGACGAGCTAAGAATGTCAGATTCAAATGTGACATATACGTCGTAGGGAATTCAAAGTCAATCCGATTTGGAAGGAATTACACAAGGGATATGCTGAATGGGTGGTAGCACGAACAAATATGGAAAATGCTTGCAGGGAAGAAGAAGAAGAAGAAGAAGAAGAAGAAGAAGAAGAAGAAGAAGAAGAAGAAGAAGAAGAAGAAGAGAAGGAGTTGTAAAACACAGGCTAACTTTCATGATTTACTGAATGGTTAATATCTACATATCTGAAGAGCTGACGAGTTATTTATCCGAGTCTTCTTTTCACAAAATAAGCGTACGAATAAATATGGCGTATGTGGGGGTGCTGAGTAATTGTGTCAGCTTTCGGTCCTAAACCCTTGACTAAATGTGTAATAATGGCCACCCAGCCGGATTGGATTTAAGCATGTATCAATATGGTGATTTCCTTTCGTATTTCAACGATAATGTGTTTAAGGTTATCAGACAATATGAAATGAACTTACTTAAAATAAATAGACAAAACTTGTCTATATTATTTAATGAAACATGCATTCATTTATATATATATATATATATATATATATATATATATATATATATATATATATATATATATATATATATATATAACTAGTTGCCTGACGATTGCATCTAGCATGAAACAGACCGTTGCCTCTAGGTGTTGACTTCTATGTTCACTTTTATATTTTCACACGCTCTATCTCTGATATTGAGCACTTTATCCCATAAGTATAGCACACTTTAAGACTATATTTCTTCATATATATATATATATATATATATATATATATATATATATATATATATATATATATATATATATAAAAACTATTATTATATTTCACTGTTTTTTCCGACATGCTGTTTCATGTGGACATGCGATTTATTTATGGGTGGCTCCACATTCTCTAGGCTAGTGAAGATGACCAGTGACTCAATTATAACAATGGACTTACCGACCACAAATTACACCCATGTTCACATAAAATTGCAAGTCGCGAAATAAAGTGGAATATGAGCACCTTCTATATATTGTATTTTTGCTTTTTGCTGTCTTTTTATTACTTGTTATATAAAACAATATATATATATATATATATATATATATATATATATATATATATATATATATATATATATATATATATAGTACAGGTAACAAATACGTCGATATATGATCCAAGTGGGTCCTAGTAATATCAAACATAAAAACTGATAAAAAAAATGTACATATAAATTGCACAACAAAATAAAAAATTACTCATATGGGAGGGTATAGATTTATTTCAACCAACGAGAAGTGCATTAGTCTTATTCAACCCAGGGGTATATAGACTATGCACCTGGACTAAGACTAACGTACCTGTCGTTGGTTGAAATAGATCTATTTCCCACCATCTATGACGTTATTTGGGATCATGTTTTGTAATATATATATATATATATATATATATATATATATATATATTATAGTAAAAAGAAAGAACAGTAAGATATATAATCCGCTGTTCTTATTGTTATTTTTATTTTTAAAAAACAGTGCTCAATGTAAATTTCCAGAGCATAAATATTATAAATTAACTGATTTATAATATGGTTCCATCACTACACAGGAATTACCATGTTTCAAATACGGAAGTTAAAAACTTCAAATTTAATTATATAATTAAATTAAAAGTAGCAGTTCTGTTTCATCTTCACGCGAATTTTATTGTATGCGTGTGTATAATATATATAAAAGACCTCTTATTAATCCTATAGATTACAATAATTCTGAAAACATTCTACAATGTTTTTAATATATTTAAATTTTAAAATTCTTTAACGTATTCTTCGATCTTTTGGCTTGTATAATACAAATCTTTTTCGCTCCGTCACATGATTAAAAATCTTTGCCATGCACGTGATAACATCATAGCGTCTTTTGAAATTAAAAGGATTTTAACCTTTATTTAGTTTGTAAAAAAATGTAGCAACATGATTCCGCTACAAGACAATTTGCAAATGTTTTTAAAAGATTTTGACAAAGAATTTTGACCCTGAAGATGAACAATGATGTTCGAAAGTACTTGATTATTGTACGGACAATATTTATTTCGATATCATTTTCAAATAAAAAGTCTCATTAGAAAATATGAGAAAATTCAAAAGAAAATATGCAGGACGATGTTGTCTTTAACATTCAACACAACATGTTTAAAAGCAAAGTTGCTGCCAAATTACACACACACACACACACACACACACACACATATATATATATATATATATATATATTTGTATATATACATATATATATATTTGTATATATATATATATACATATGTGTGTGTTTGTGTGTGTGTGTATGTCTGTGTGTGTGTACTCGACTCTCCCGTCGAATTCTACGTATGATGGTCAAGCAGATCATTTCCTAGGAAACTGACAGCCCCACACAATCATATGAGATTTGATTCTAGTGGCGAAGGTTTTGTGCAGAACCATCCACACTTTTGAAGGGCCAAATACAGAGACTTGTTGAACTACGTGCCACAGGGTCCCCAAACGACCCTCCGCAGGTTTTGAATTCAGAGTTGTCCTTCTCCTAGACCAGTTGTCATCCAAGGCTATACAACACAGTCTGTGCTACTATTTTCCCATAGCTGGAGGGAGAAGAAGAGGATTCAAACGTTTCCCAAGGGTATTAGCACGTAATTGAATGTAATGTATTCGATTGAAATTCGAACCCGGCTCCAATTCCTCAATACTCCACCGTGCCTCCTATACAGCAAATTTGAAGAAGATACTAAAAATTGTATTAGTAAAAACGTAACCTACTGGAATTACTAACACGATATATATATATATATATATATATATATATATATATATATATATATATATATATATTGTCATACGAAGAAGGCCTGTTTCTATGTATCACAGCTCATCAGTGTGGCTAGACTTCCGGTTGCCTCTGGATAGGATCGAAATCTGACTGAATTGGCAACAGTGGGGGATTCTACCACTAAGCTGTTGGCGCAAGGCAGGGATGAAGGTGAATTTAAGTGTATTTAATTTTAGATACACACACAGTCACTGAGAGAACTCGATTCGATTTACCGAAGTGTCTTGCATTATTAGCCGTAATAGTCACTGCTTACAAACCCATAATCCCCCCAGAGAGATCAACCGAAATACATTTTTCAGGAGCATATATATTTTTTTCAATTTGAATTAAGATACCTTTATTTAATGACCATTTTCACCTACGAATTTTAATTTTAAAATTCGCAGATTTTTCACACTATGGTAACTGATACCGTATACAGTTTGGAAAAAAAAGGAAGAGAGATAACAGCCAATGGACTTGATAAAACAAGTTTACTTAAATATATTTTTAGAAAGATTTTATAAAATTCAACCGACAGTGGTAGAAGCTGCTCGGTCAATGAATACTGAATGCTCCCTAAGAAGGAAACATGTGCTATTGCCATTGACATTTTTTCAGATCAAGTGACAGAATTGCTACTGAATATTTCGCTCTTCTTTTCAGTATTCTGTTGAATTTTGTTCTAGGCATTATTTTTGAGTCACTCTTGGATTTTCAGTTCTTCCTTTGTCGCGAGTATTGATATTCATTTCCTTTTTGTATATACTAATAAGCCGGTTGTCTAAGTACAATAATCCATACCCTAGTTATTGCCTGTTTTTCTTTTCTGTTTTTTTTTTTTTATTTTTTATTGTCTGGCTTTGTTTAGTGGCCTATGAACCTCTATGGTTTATTTAATGCCGAAATCTAAGTATTTTGAAGGCAATTGTAAGCCTTCAATTACAGATAAAATGTATATTTGATCGTTTTACTATAGAATGTATTGCTGGTGTTCCTCGTTACAAATATATTGCTTGTCATTTTACGATAAATAGTTGTTGTTGGTAACTGTATATAAAATGTATTGTTGGTATTTTTACTATAAGAATACATTTTTGTACATTCCCTGTGTTTTGTTTTTGTTTGAGTGTTCAATATTTGCCCATAGACTGGACCCTAACAAGTGTTACCATCCCGGACAATGGTGGAACTGGAAACAACAGCAGTTATGACGTGGTTTCCCACTCCTCAAAACCTCCAAAATACGATACACGTTATTCTGTTTTCACAGTTGAATGCATGGTAGATGATACTCAGCTTTTGTTTGTGTGGAAATAATTACTAGAAGCATTGATATGTGTCTGTTTTATGTTCTGCTTTTATTTAAGTTATATTTTGAAATAGATTAAGAAATTGTAAAACATTATATGCATCATTGACATGAATGTGTTCTTTTACTGGTTGATTATGTTTAGCGGCATATCAACACTTCTATGGGTCATTTAATGCTGAAATCTAAATATTTTGAACACAATTCTATGGCTTCAACTAAATATATATTGAACGCAATTGTATGCTGTCAACTAAGGTAAAAAGCATTGTCATTTTACTATTAAACGTATTGCTCTTATTTCACTGAATATATATATATATATATATATATATATATATATATATATATATATATATATATATATATATATATATATGTATGGTTGTCATTGTTTTATATGAAATGTATTGCAGGTATCTCTATTTATAAAAGGCAGGATGTGTGTTTGTGTGTAACGAATGCACGGCCGCAATTGTCGACGGATTTGCACCAAAATTTACATGCACATGCTCCAAGTTATCGGTATGGCCAAGACCGACTTTGCATTTCCCAACTCCCATCGATAGTGGAAATAATCGATTTTTTCATGCTTCTACGACAGTTTTCATGTTGTTTGTGGCCATTTTCTACTGGCCAGAGTGAGAGCCTATAGCTGGCTGCCACGAATAGGCAGGAAGATTCTATTGGCCAGCGTGAGAGCCAACAGCTGACTGACACGAATGTTAACTAACAGGCTAGCATGCAAAAAAAGCTGCATTCGACACAAGTTGGAAAAATTTAAATCTGCATGGCACTCTACTCCAATTGGCTCATTCCCTTTCTTAAACTCAACGTTGAATCTGATTCCGCAGAACTGGGTGTGAAAATAAATTTGTTGTTAACATTCTTTTTTCATTCGGTTTTTCCAGTTATGAGTCCTTTTTTAAAGCTGATCGTTTTGTTTTCATTTTGTTTAGTTCTTTCTTCGTAACAGATTTAATGTTTAGTATAGAGCTTAGAAAAAATTCGCAGTGTGAGATAGGCAAGAAGTAAGGCATGTAGCAACAACAGTAGCATACCTTTAACGGCAAGGAAGGGCAAAAAAATTGATAGCGATTGCTGTATGAGTCGTACAATTTTTGAATCAGGCACGGGCAACGCCGGGACATGCTGCTAGTCTTAACTATAAAAATATATTTTTGTAGTTTTTTGTAAGTTCGTAGTGTTTTGTTTTTCTTTTGCGTGTTCAATATTGCCCATAACAGGGAAACTAACTGTTGCTACGACCCTGTGTCAGAGCAAACGTGGGAACAACTTGAATTAAGGGGTGGTTCCACACGCCTCAAAAACTCGCTCAGATATCTTGCTGTAGTTTAGCGTCATACCCAGAACATATTCTATTGGTAGGCAAAATATCTGATCTTGTTAATTTGTATCTACGGTAATTGACCACATACGCCACATATTCAAATAAGTGATTATTTATTTTTATGACTTGCTGTTTCGACAATTAGGTAATATATAGATATTGCTAATTTTATAGGAGAGCGCCTGGTTTTAGAATATATCGTTTGTTTCATTCCAGTAGCTTACCTTTCACACCCAGCCATGTCTATACTAATACAATTTTCAATATCTTCTTCACAGCATTTTAACTGTCTTTATTTTTAATTTTACCCTAATGTCTTCCTTCCTTTGTCAATTTTTTATAATTTTTTGTGGGGTGGGGGTTCGGTCGTTGGGATTGGTGGCTCCAATTAAAATCCTTTATTTTCTGGTTAACTGTATACACCTGCTGTAACTTCTGGCATTTAAGTCTTCTTTTTTCTTTTACTTCCATAGGTAATTCTTCTTCATAACTTTGGCGATCATGTCATTCTACAAATTTGCTCTCCTTTGTATATGTTATCTTGTCGATAAACCCTGTTCATCCATCCATTTACAAAAAGCTCGATTGGTAAATTATGCGCTGTTTTCATCTGCCACTCACTATGTCCTGTGAGTATCACATTCTCTAATCCGTCTTTCCTCGTTATGTGCCATAGAGATTTCAAATGTCTCTTTCTGATGTTACATATAAGTGGCCTTCTGTTTTTGTTTCCTCTGAAATTTCGTTATTGCTCATAAATACAGTCTGTTGCATTCTCAGCATCCTTCTGCAGAACCATATTTCTGCTGTCTTTTATTCATCTAAGAGACTTTCCAGCTTACGGTGCTATAGTGAAGGACTGATATATACGTCATGTTTCTGGACTCTCTTTCGGTTCTGTAAGCGTTCTGATAGCAAAGGAAATATTTGTCGCAGATTACTTCCAGAACACAACGAATAAATCACTATAAGTTAAGATTTGAATATCGAGGGCAGAAAGAAACGCCGAAAACACAATTCGCATGCACTGTTTCACAAATCCCAATGCATGTAACCAGTCAGAAATATAACTCACTCTTCAAACGAACGCGGTAGCCAAAATAGACCAACTCGTGCTCGATTCGAGAACACCAACTACTTTTATCGGCGGAGCATTTTTTCCATTCGCCGATAACTGGGAGAGGACGTTCAATTTTTGCATATCTAATAATTTTAGAAAGTACTCCTGCGCCGTACTTGTTTTTAACCAAAATAATCCGTCTTCAGCATGTCATTCGGAATGCATTCCCTTTTCTTTTTTTTCTTTTTTTTTTTTGGTACGTAATTTTCTTTTCCGTCGTAGGATACACGCGACGCGCTGTCGCTTGGTTTGTCGTCGCTATAGTTTCTAAAGAAATTTTCCTATTTCATAATATTTTCCTTACCTTTTGAGCGTCATCTTTTGCTATCCAAATTCACCTTCGGATTTAAGTGTCGCTCATTCAGTCCTCTGTTAAAACACTTCCCATATATTTAAATTGATTGCTAGCTTGATTTTGCTATTTCCAGTTTATAATTTGGATGAGGGTCGGTTCCTTTTCATAGCATCCATTCATCCAGTCTTCTTGAAATTGATATTTCCTTCTTTCTTCTTACTTTCCTTCGTTACATTATATAATCGTTTAACAGTTACCAATATTATTTCTTGATTGGGGTTTTAATATCTGGTTGCCTTATATGGAGAATACGCTGATGACACAGGTATTCAAAGCTAGCATAAAATGATTTTAACCAATAAAATCAACCTTATTTACCAAGTGTTAAAAGAAGTACGGTTTACGATAAACCTTTCCAAAACAAAAAATAAAAATACACCCATATGCAAATTATTTGAAACAACCGCTTTAGTTTCATTTCTTTCAACATACGATCAATTTTAGACCCACTGGAGTGATAGGGTGTAATCAATTTTATGTTTACCACAGATTAGGTCATTTACAGTGGTGTACAGCAATATGAATCTATTTTGGGGGTCTATGATGAAATTTATTTAGCCTTGAAAAATATAGCGTCATCCGTGATTGCATCAGATTTTATCACGCTCAAACTCTATTGTTTCGACTGTCGATTAGTAGTCCTACGGCCATTGTCTGCAATGGAGTTTACTCCAAGGAAGCGTATAAAAATGTGCAACGCTGCACAACCACACTGGCAAGCCTTACCAGTGAGCAAATCAACCTACTAGATTGTCATGGAAACTCTCATGATTTAAATCCAATGTGGTCAATCTACAAGGAAAGTCTTCGTGGACTGGACATACTAAGTACTAACATGGGCACTGTGTCCTGTTTCATTGGAAAAATATGTAAAAAGTAAATAATAAAGGAATTATTCGTTTTGTTTCATTTAATTTGTACAACGCTGTAGTGATGGCACAAGCGATAAATACTTCATAAATATTCATAAATATTCAATAGATAGAATTAATAAACTCGAAACATTTCAAACATCTTGATGATTAGACGAATTATAACGACTTTACTACACAAGATGAGAGAATTGAACAAACGTTGGCTGTGCTCGAGGTGGTTTGTCTAACACCGGACAATGCTATAAAACTAATATTATTAACTTTATTACACGAATCATATAATTACATTTCCAATAAGGATCTAGATTTTCATATGGCTGACATACATGGAATCCAAATAATTCACAAATGTCTAAACGTCAAAATTATCAGCACTATACAATAATTTTATTAGATCAATGATTAAAAAACGATTCAATCAAAGGAATCTTCTATCTCAGGGGCTGGAAACCGAAGGCACGCGTGCCACACGTGACAACCCAAGCAATTTCCAATGGCGCGCAGCTGCAAATGACATCACAAAGTCCGAACCAATAACTACTACAACGCATAGAAGATATTTAGCTGTTTCAATTTTAATATATACTAAAGTATATATACTATATACAGGGTGTCCATAAAGTTCATATGCACTTAAAAAATTTATAACTTTATTTGTATTTGCGATAGAATAATTTGTAAAAAGGATTAGAACGAAGTAAATCTATATTTTTTAAAGTTTTATTTGAAATTTCATTTAAGTTTCCACATCATTAGCAATACAAAGAGTAATACAATTTTGCAGTTCACAGAAAATATTTGCCCACTAATTTACTGTAATACCTGAAATAACATTATTTATTTTAGCTGTACTTAAAACTAGGTACATTAAACTTTATTACGTTTTTACAGATTATTTCTATCGCAAATACAAATAAAGTTATAATTTTTTTAAAGTGCACACGGAATTTATGGACACCCTGTATTACTATATAAGATATATTGTAGACAGGTATATGACCTTGAATTGTATAAATATACTGTTGGCACATGAATGATATTGAAGTCGGCACAAATCAGCAAAATGTTGCCGACCCCTGTCTTAGACCTTAAAGAAGACATTCCTTTCTAAGGCCCTATAGACTACATAATTGCAAACATAAAGCTTTACCAAATAAGAAAAATTACATTGTTTGAAGATTTTCAACAGCTGCAACAACAATTTCCAATGGCATGCAACTGCAAATGACATCACAAAGTCCGAACAAATAACTACTACAACGCAAAGAAGATATTTAGCTGTTTCAATTTTATAATATACTAAAGTATATATACTATATATTACTATTTAAAATATGTTGTAGAACAGGTATATTGAGCTGAATATGTATAAAAATACGTATTCTGTTGGCACAGTGATTGATTTTAAAAAACCCTAAGTCGGCGCAAAGTTAGCAAAGGTTTTCCGACCCCTGCTCTATATCTTAAAGACGACGCGTTACTTAGTTTTATAGAGGGAGTTTCAGAATCAGGAATTTTAGAAACTAAATAAAAATACTTCATGTTCAAGATTTCTAAGACCCATAACAACTAAATTGTAAGCTCGTGTAACCAAATGGGCAAGTCAGGATATAGTCATGATGTTGGACTTCCACACGTCTGTAATCAAAAGATTTGGAAAGCAAATCCACTTACTACTATAAAGGGCGATAATATTGTACTTCAAAATTCTAATCACCTGAAGAAAAGAAAAAAACGTTTTATGCTTAAAGATTTTATCCACTGTTCAATTAACGTCAAACGTTTCCACTTATGGAAACTAGGAGGGTCATTCAATAAATAAGTTGCATTTTTCGGTATAAGTCTATCTGAAAAAGAAGTAAAACAAAAAAAAGATTAAGCTTCTATCTGTATTAGAATTCCTTATACCGAAAAATTCACATTATTTATTGAATGACCCGCCTATTTACCGTCTCTTTCATTTGTGTCTTCGTCAGGATTGTTGATGTTTTCTTTTTCCACTTATTAAGCTATTATACCCGTTAATTAGCCAGCAACTTGTACACATCAAGTATAAAATCAAAGGTGATCGGTGAAGCAAATTACAATGATTTTAATTTCATTAGGAATGAGTTTTCCACGTATATAAACCTCACTGAAATTAAATTATTCCACTTCGTCTGCATTTTTGGTATAAGGACTTCTAATATAGATAGAAGCTTACTCTTTTTTGTTTTTATTTTTTTACTTCTTTTTCACATGAACTTAATTTCTTTTGCAGATTAAAAAAAAAATTGAGAGTTTGGGCGATTAACAAAGATGGCCAACCAAGAAGCATGCTCCAGGATTGAACAGCGGTCAGTTATCAAGTTTTTTGGTTGCTGAAGGGTGCAAACCAGTTGAAATTAATAGTAGAATGTCAACTGTGTATGGTGCCACATGTTTCAGCCAAAAAATATCTACAAGTGGGCTAAATTGTTTAAAGAAGGACGAAGCAGTGTTGCGGATAAAGACAGGCATGGGGGGCCTACAGAAGTGAGGTCACCTGAGGTGATCGAATCAGTCAATAACCTCATTCAGTCTGACAGAAGGGTGACAGTGGATGACATTTCAAGCACTTTGAAAGACATAAAGAACAAACGCAGTGGTCATCAGTCAGAAGGAGTCATCTTGCATCATGACAACGCAAGGCCTCACACAAGCAGCCCAAACGGTGCAGACCATCAACAAGCTGGGCTGGGAACTGCTCCCTCATCCCCCTTACAGCCCAGACCTTGCCCCTTCAGACTTTCACCGGTTTGATCCCTTGAAAGTGTTCACGAGAGGCACGAAGTTTAAAAGTGACGATGAAGTCAAAAGTGTTGTGAGCGACTGGCTGAGACATCAGTCCAAATATTTTTACGCTGAGGGAATACGGAAGCTTGTGCACAGATGGGAAAAGGGTGCTGGGAGACTACATTGAAAAAAAAAAAGAAGTAAGCTTCTATCTCTATTAGAAGTCCTTATACCGAAAGATTCACCTTATTTATTGAATGACCCTCGTACTTATGGAAACGACTTTCTTACAATTATATATTGAAATCCTCTCCTATTCCGGTCGGCTAATGATCTGCTCCACACTGCACACTGAGTCATAACAATTTCCTCAGCACCTGAACTTTTCCAAACAATATGGCCACCTGCGCACTGCCAAGGATGTCACCACCTTGTCTCAGAAAACAATATGGATTCCGTTTCGCCGGGTCTACCGCAGATGTGTATATCAAGTTCAAGATAAGAACGGTGAAGATCAGGAAATAGCTGTAGATATTTCGAAGGCGTTCGACGGGGTATGGTGGCTGTCTACGCAAGCTCCACGACTGCAGTGTCACTGGAAGAATATTAGGTTTAATCTAATCATTCCTATCAAACCATGAAATGAAGGATCGCTTCCAGATCATTTCATACGAACGCGGGGGTCCTACGCTGTTTCTGATCTACATCTCCCCGATGCCATCTGATACCAAATCAGTATTTATGCAGACTAAACTACCGTTTATGAAGCATCTCAATAGCAAATTCGTCAAATCTGTTAACGTAAACCTGACAGCTTCTGTTGAAAAGGAAATCCAATCATTGTTTAACTGTGACAAGAAACGGTTTGTCAATGTGTTGTGACCAAGTAAATGGTTAAAGAAATAACAAAACAAGTATTGCAGATATATCATATATTAAACAGTAAGTACAACAGAAGAGTATTACACGACTAGTGAGTGGGTGTCGTTCAATCTATTTGACTGTTAATATTTAGCAGCCCCCCCAACGAGGCTAAATGTGGCATAAGGCCGAGTTTAACGTGGGTCATCCGAGCCCGTAGGCTCGGCCAAATATCCCCGTAAAACCCGCATAAACGGGCCCGGGTCTGCCTACCTCCCCTTCTTCAGATTCTTCAGATTCTTCTTCTACTTTAGATTCTTCTTTAGATTATTCTGATTCTCCTTCTTAAGATTCTTCTCCTGATTCTTCTCCTGATTCTTCTTTTTCTTCACCTTCAGATTCTTCTTCCTCTTCCTCAGATTCTTCAGATCCTTCTTCAGATGCTTCACCTGCTTCAGATTCTTCTTCATATTCTTCAGATGCTTTTTCTTCATCAGATTCTTCTTCATATTCTTCTCCTTCAGATTTTTCTTCAGTTTCTTTTTCTTCTTTTTCAGATTCTTCTTCGTCTTTAGATTCTTCTTTAGATTTTTGTTTAAATTCTTCTTCAGATTCTTCTTCAGATAATTCTTCTTCTTTTTCAGATTCTTCTTCTTCAAATTCTTCAGATTCTGCTTCTACTCTAGATACTTCTTTAGATTATTCCGATTCTTCTTCATCAGATTCTTCTTCTGATTCTTCTTTTTTTTCTTCAGATACTTTTCTACTTCAGATTCGTCTCCCTCTTCTTCAGATTCTTCTTCAGATGTTCCAGCTTCTTCAGATTCTTCCTCAGATTCTTATTCGCATTCTTCAGATTCTTCTTCTTATCTTTCTGATTCTTCTTGTTCCTTAGATGCTTCTTCACAGTCTTCAGATTCTTCTACTTCTTGTAGATTCTTCTTCAGATTCTTCAGATTCTTCTCCTTCAGATTCTTCTTCTTCAGATTCTTCTTTTTTTCAGATGGTTCAGATTTTTTAGATTTTTCTTCTACTATAGATTCTTCTTCAGATTCTTCAGATTCTTCTTCAGATTCCTCTTCTTCTATTTCAGATTCTTCTTTTTATATTCTTTTTCAGATTCTTCTTCAGTTTCTTCTTCTTTTTCAGATTCTTCTTCAGATTCTTCTTCAGATTCTTCGTCTTCTTTTTCAGATTGTCGTTCTTCAGATTCTTTAGATTCTTCTTCAGCTCCTTCAAATTCTTCTTCAGAATCTTCATCTTCATTTTCAGATTATTCTTCTTCAGATTTTTCTTCCTCATCACTTTCTCCTTGTTCAGAATTTTCTTTGTTATAATCTTCTTCTTCGGAATCTTTTTTTTTACATTCATCTTCTTCTTCTTCTTCTTCTTCTTCTTCTTTTTCTTCTTCAGAATCTTCTTCTTCAGAATCTTCATTTTCACAATCTTCTTCTGATTCTTCTGTATTTCAGGATCTATTCATATCTTCTCTTGTGCAAAATCGTGATATCAGGACGATTGTTCTCCAAGCGTTTGTCAATGAAAATGGTCGTAGTCCACACGAGCTTTCCGCGCCCATTCCACTGATGGTGATGAATACACGTGAAGTTATTCTTCCTGCATTGACTCCAATGTATTCTGAGCTCTAATCTATCATGGCGTCGTCTGTATTCTTTTCATGCAGGTTGATTGAAGCCAATGACATTGTGTTACACACATTCAATAGCTTTCCTACATAGCAGGGTTACATCAACTGTTCTGTTATTATTATTATTATCATTATCATTATTATTATTATTATTGTCGTTTTTCCTGTTGCTGTTGTTGTGTTTGTTGTTGTTGTGCTTGTTGTTGCTGTTTTGCTCTTGTTATTGTTGATGATAAAACATCTTATTTTGACGTCTCGTATTAATTTTTATAACTGCTTCAATTGGTTTTCATATTTGTAGAAGTTTTAATTTTATGATAGAGTTATCTTTTTGTTTACATCTTACTTAAATTTATTTTACTACCTTTATTATTATTATTGCTATTATTGTTATTATTATTATTATTAGTAGTAGTAGTAATAGTAGTAATAGTAGTAGTAGTAGTAATGGTGGTGGTGGTGGTGGTATTGTTCCTGTTGCCGATACTTAACAGCGGCGGGGGGGCGAGCGAGAAAATTTTTGAATTGATTTGTTTTATTTTTGCCGTTCACAAAGTGATAAATGGATAAAAATTCATCTCCATTGTCCCTTCAGGAGTAAAACGGAAACAAAAAACAAATTAAATACCCAACCTCAAAAACAGACATTTTAAAACAGAAAGAAATTTAACAAAATATGTACTTTTTCATTTATTTGTATCATTCATTTGTCTGCAAAAAAAAAAAAAAAACAACTGAAAGATGAATGTTCTCTTGCCTCTTTTTTTTTTAGTTACCCTTCACTTTCTCTCCCACCCGGTTCCCCGTTTGTCTCTTTCTTCACCCGCTTATTTTTCATCTTCCGTTTTCCTATTCCCTATCGACGTCCATCATCTGACAAGAGGAAGCCAACAGAAAAAACGTCTCTGTCAGAAATGCAATAATATTAAAAAGATACTCTGATGAATTATTTGAAATTAATGCTACGTATGATTGCAAATCACTCGTGAGCGTTGGCCTCCTTCCTCGTTTGTCACCCACTCACAGGTTATAGGACCACCGTCAGAGCTTTGTGGGAAATCAGCAACATTATCATGCGAAGTTCGCTACGGATTCCTATCCGACTATGATGGTCCGCAAGGTCATGTGTCGATGTCGGCATTATGACAATACTCGGTGATACTTCTCGCCATGAGTCCATATTCGATTTTGCTTTGTTACAGAAAGTATTATGGCAAAATATCGTCTGACATCAAAGTGCATATGAAGTAGAGGTGTGTACTTGAATTCCGTAAATAGTACATTAAAATTCGTAAATATCAGCACATGAAAATTCGTAAAAACAACACATTAAAATTCGTAAATAGTAGCATATTAAAATTTGGAAATAGTAACACATTAAAATTTGGAAATAGTAACACATTAAAATTCGTAAATAGCACATTGAAATATATAAATAGTAACACATTAACATTCATAAATAGTAACACATTAAAATTGCGTAAATAGTAACACATTAAAATTGCGTAAATATCAGCACATTAAAATTCGTAAATATCAGCACATTAAAATTCGTAAATAGTAGCATATTAAAAATTCGTAAATAGTAGCACATTAAAATTCGTAAGTAGCAGCACATTAAAATTCGTAAATAATAACACATTAAAATTCGTAAATAGCAACACATTAAAATTCGTAAATAGTAGCACATTAAAATTCGTCAATTGCTACACATTAAAATTAGTAAATCGTAACACATTAAAATTCTTAAATAATAACACATTAAAATTCGTAAATAGTAGCATATTAAAAATTCATAAATAGTTGCACATTAAAATTCGTAAAAGTAACACATTAAAATTCGTAAATAGTATCACATTAAAAATCGTAAATAGGATTAAAATTCGTAAATAGTATCACATTAAAAATCGTAAATAGGATTAAAATTCGTAAATAGTAGCACATTAAAAATCGTAAATAGGATTAAAATTCGTAAATAGTAGCACATTAAAAATCGTAAATAGGATTAAAATTCGTAAATAGTAGCAAATTAAAAATCGTAAATAGGATTAAAATTCGTAAATAGTAGCACATTAAAAATCTAAATAGGATTAAAATTCGTAAATAGTAGCACATTAAAAATCGTAAATAGGATTAAAATTTGTAAATAGTAGCAAATTAAAAATCGTAAATAGGATTAAAATTCGTAAATAGTAGCACATTAAAATTTGTAAATAGTAAAACATTAAAATTCGTAAATAACAGTCCATTATAATACGTCAATAGCAGCATATTAAAAATTCGTAAAAAGTGGCACATTTAAATTTGTAAATAGTATCACATTAAATTTCATCGACGCCTGCTGAACGTTTTGGCGAAAGGAAAATAGTGGCTGAGATTTAACTAAATTTATATAAGGTATAATGCACGTCAAAGATACCCGGATGATACTGAATGGATGGCAGACCAGGAAAAATTATAAGTTGATACTATATAGGCTAGTAAAGGAAACTGAAAAGAAATGCCTATGCGTCTATTTTAAAAGGGCAAAATATATGTCCATTAACAAGACGGGCAACCCAAGATACGGGCTTCAAATTGGAAGCGGCAACATGAAGCAGATATAGGAACATAAATATCTGAGAAATGTTATCACCGAAGATGGAAAAATTGACGCGGAAATCCAAAGAAACATGAAATAAAAAAAGATGTCTTTCAATAACTAAACATAATATCAACAAACGAAAAAATTTCGAGGCAAGCAAAGATGCGTGTTTAACAGTTACTTAATGTCAGTCTTTTATATACAGTCATCGACGAAATAATTCGTACACCCATCAATTTTTTATATTTCTATACATTTCTCAGAATCTAATGTCCGGATAATGCCAGCTGTTTTATATAATGATAAGCACAAAAAATCGTATATAAAACTCAGTTGTCAGAACGATCGGTTAAATACAACAAATTTGACGGGTGGATTATGCAAAATAGGAAAAGTCAAAATTATTCGTCAAATTTGTTGTATTTAACCGATCGTTCTGAAAACTGAGTTTTATATTCCACATTTGTTACTTATTAACATATAAAAAACCTGGCATCATACGAGTATGACATTCTGAGAAATGAATAAAAATATAAAAATTGATGGGTGTACGAATAATTTCGTCGTTGAATAAACCATCTTACAGCCTTATCACGTTGAATCACCAGTCGTTAAGTAACCTTCAGCTTGGTCAGTACTTATATGAATAACCTCTTTGGAATACTACTAACTGCCTTCAGTTGAATATAAATACTTTAATATCGACACACTTACGGTTAAAAAGCTTCTGAAAAAAGAAATGCAACAATCATAAGCTGGAAATGCTGATGTTTGTAGCATTGATGCATGTTGCCGCCGAGAAACCAAAAACAATCAAGGACATGATATTAATATCTGAATTAGACTTCACAGTTGCTTTTGAAACAGAGAGATATTATAGAAATCATTTTGTCATTTTTTTAAATCATTTCATCACAAGTAAGATAATAAAGCAAATATACTGCAATAGATTACCGACCGTTACAGAATATTAAAAAAAAAATATTAATGCGCGAGAAAATTAAAAGTACTGATATTAGGGATGCAGAAGATGACGATTGAGATTGCATTTAAATTTTTTAAAATCAAACGACTGGAAAGCCAAAAAACCCAAAGAGTGTCCCACAATCGAGAAGTGCGAGAAATGAAACAAATATTCATTACGAAAAGTAGATATAACAGCCTTAGACACATGAATATTTGACTGAATATTAATTTCGTAGCTCGAGTCAAATAAGAAGGAATATGAAGGCATTCAGACAAATGGTGTAAATCGTAAAATATATAAAGATCTTAAATATATAGAAGACAGAGTTCTCGAATGTACACATTGATCAACTACATTAAAACAGCTCTCGATTCCATCATTCTCCAATTAAAAAAAATTAAATAATGTTGTAATTTTGACTAATCCTTATCGGCAAAATGTAGTAACCTAGGGTAGATTACTGAATAGAATAATCACGCGAAGTTTGGTAATGAACGATAATACTTAGGACAAGAACAACACGTATAAGATTCGCCAGGAGCCGGTAGAAGAAGTAGTCAACTGTCAGAAGTGAATCAAGTGAATTCCACGATGAATCTCAAAAGGCAGGATATCTACCAACCTCCCCACGCGGTCAGAGTTGGCACAAGGCTAAATTGAATGTGCGGTGTCCGAGCCCGTAGGTTCGGCCAAAATTTATCCGTAGACCCAGTATAAAACAGGGTCGTGTAACTGTTTCCCGAGACGAAAATCTGCCCTACGGCATAGCCTCTTCTGGGGATCGTATCTGCCCCGAGGCAGTGAGTTCGACCAGAACAGCTGGAGACGAACTGCAGGATATCTACCAACTGCCCTATGCAGTCAGATGTGGCACGATGCCAAATTTACTGTGGGGTATCCGAACCCGTATGTCCGGCGAAAAATTCCTCGTAGATCACGTATAAAACGGGGTAGGGTAGCTGTTTCCTGAGACAAGACTTTGCACTTCGACATAGCTTCGTCTTAGGATCCTCTATCTTCGGAGGCAGAAAGTTTGACCAGTACAGCTGGAGACGGATCTCCAAATACAGACCAACATAGAGTATTTACTACTGTATTTATGTGGATGAGGACATACCCTTTATCTTGGATGTTCTGCAGCACTTTCGTTAGCAAATAAATGATAGCGACGTTTGGAAGTGAGTGATAACATTTCACAAAGATGATGAAGAAGTGAAATCAAAATGATTTGCACTGTGCTTTCAAGACGTAACCGTTTCGAGGATGATAATGATGATGATGATGATGTATATATAATGTCATTAGATTTATATATATAATATCATTCGATATATATATATTAGATAAACATACAGTGACTGACAGTGACTCGATTCTGCCGAAGAGTCGCGCAATATTAGCTCAAATAATCACTGTTTACAAATTCACACCTCAAACCAGAGAGCTCAACCGAAATTAATTTTTCAGGAGCCAATATATGGAGCGTTATATATATATATATATATATATATATATATATATATATATATATATATATATATAACGTCAATAGATTTATATGTATCTATAATCTCATTAGATTTATATGTATACATAAGTGTGTGTTTGTGCGTTTGTGTGTGTGTGTGTGCGCGCGTGTGTGTGTGTGTGCGTGTGTGAATAGGCAGAGATGTTTGGCATATTTTTTACACTAAGGTTCACCCTATAAAAGGCATGGGGGCACTCGTATTAGAGGTTTACTTTAACACACACACATACACACATATATATATATATATATATATATATATATATATATATATATATATATATATATATATGTATATATATATATAAATATATATATATATATATATATATATATATGTATGTATGTATGTATGTATATTTGTGTCAAGATACATCATTAAGTTCATAAATATTAATGAAAATAAAATGAAGAAAATAAAATTACCGATGAAGAAAGCATTTGTTTTACACAAAAACTATTTTCCTACATAATCTCTTTTCGTGTTAATCCACTTAATATCCAGCGAATATTAACAAAAGTGATGGAATGCTTACACATCACATACATTCAGATTCACAAACAGATGAAGTTCATCGACCTGAGATAAAAAAAAAACAAACATTGTTATAAATATGTTACATGAATCGTTTCTTACTGCGAAGAGCATCAGCTCTTCTTGAAACGACGAATACATGTCGCAATCTGGTTTGTTGAAATCTACACAAATAAATATAAAAATGGGTGTCTTTCACGAAAGTCTTAGGTCAACCATGTTGTCAAACAAGACAGAAGATCAAGAGACTTATCTAAGACAGATGAGTATAAATATATATATATATATATATATATATATATATATATATACATATATATATATATATATATATATATATATATTTAAAGACATTTTTATGTTTAACATTCTTTATATATATATATATATATATATATATATATATATATATATATATATATATATATATATATATATATATGCATATATATATATATATCAAACCACATCTAAAAAAGTGTTTAAGGAACCCGGCCTTCTAGCATATCGTCGACCTAAGAACCTAAAAGAAATCATAGGTAGTAACCACATTTCAGGGGACAATGTAATCCGTAATAAACCAACAACAAAAACAACAGGATTTTCCCAACCATGTAACAACAAAAGAAGTTTATTTTGCAACCACATTAGACACACGAATTCATTCACTAGCTCAGTCACTAAATATAATTTCAAAATCTACCACGAATGTAGAATCATAACATAATTTACCTCCTAGAAAGTACACTATGCCAGAAACAAAGTTGGAAAATCTGAATGGCCCTTTTACTACAGAATTAATAATTATCGCAATCGAATTGAGTCGACTACCCATGAAAGATTATTACCTGTAGAACAACATTTCGCCTAGAAAAACACGATTTCAAAACCCAGGCCAAATTCACTATAATTGAGAGAATAGAAAAGTCCAGAGCAGATAACATTAGAAAGATTTTAGAGTTCCATTAAAATAAATGGATACAACGTTTAAAAACGCAATATCCAACCTGGCTTAACCAGAAATTTAACAATGTAGATAATATTAATATATAACCCTACAAATCAAAACCTACCCACATTTCTCATCCATACAAGACAGACATGCTTACGGAGGTGTTGAGGCCTCACACTTATACACACACCCACACGAATAGACACACTTACATACATCACACTCCCTAATGAGCCAAATGATAACACACACCCCGAGCAATATACACGCTTACACATATCATACTCACTCACTCCCTAAGAACCAAATAACACACACACAAACACACACACACACACACACACACACACTTAACAGAGACAGATCCCCTTTCAAGGAACCAATGAAACTGTCAAACTGACCAAGGGAATTCAAGCAGCATGAATCCATCCAGCTCCTATATAAAATAACAACTTAAAAGAGACTGTTTGACCAACACAAGGAATGTTAAAAAATTCATGTTAAAAAAATAAAAAAACAAATGAAAACTACAGACAAAAGTTCATTTTCTCCATCAAGACATTCATTTCTGTAGTTCAATGCTACCAGTAAGTAGAAATATTTTTCTCCTGATGATGGCCATGTTGGCCGAAACTAGTCGAGGAATCTAAATGAAATAATAATAATAAAAACGAAAGAATATTAATCTACAACCTAGTGTGTCTGAAGATTTTAATAATTTTTATTGTTCAATATATATATATATATATATATATATATATATATATATATATATATATATATATATATATATAATTAAGTAATTTATTGAGTCTGAAATAAACCTTAACAGAATGCAGAAAATACTGGACGGCCGTTTCGTCCTATATTTGGACTCATCAGCACTATGTTTATGCTATTAATCTTCACCTATATTTCATTACCTCTATATTTATGATCACCTTCCACACTTAACGGAATACCAGTAGATATATATATATATATATATATATATATATATATATATATATATATATATATATATATATATATATATATATACATATACACATATATATATATATATATATATATATATATATATATATATATATATATATATATATATATATATATATATATATATATATATATAAGAAAAAGGCTTAAAAACTAATATTCGATGGTCATAATTTAGTGTTTAAGCCTTTTTATTATATCCTTACTCTGTCCTGGACATTGAGGTCTACCTGGCTTCTATCCTTTTGGAATTATCTGTTATACATATATATATATGTATGTGTATATATGTATGTATATATATTTATATATTTTATGACATATCAACCTCAATTCATTATTTAATGCCATGATTTTTTTTTAGGATTTGTTCGTAATAATAGAATATGTATTCTTTGTATGAAATCAGTTCGTAGATCAGACGTCATTGAACTATTTTTGTAAAGACGGTTTGTTAAGTGTCTGTTTTTTTTTTTGGTTTATTTTGTTTTATGATATATCGACCTCAATGGATTATTTAATGCTAATTTTTTAGGATTCTTTGTAAGAAATCAGTTTGTAGATCAGATTCAATGACGTATTTTTGTAAAGAGGGTTTGTGGAAAGTCTGATTTATTTAGTTTATTTTGTTTTACAGCATTTCAATCTCAATGAGTTATTTAATGTTGACAAGATTTGTATTGCTAGTAATATTCTTTTTAAATGCATTGCAAATATTTTTTCCGAACATGTACTGCTGGTAATAATTTTTCCAGAAATGTAATACTGGTATTAAAACTTGTTTTTATACTTTCATAGTGTTTTGACCACTTTTGGGAGGTTAAATATTTGCCCATAGCTGGCATCCTGTCAATTGCTACCACCCCTTGTCACGGTGGACCTGGGAACACCAGCAATGGAGAGATGGTTCCATGTTCCTCAAACATCCTGATCAAAGGCCTTGCTCTCGTATGTAGTTTATCGTCTTCCTCGGGACACGGATGTAGTTTATCGTCATACCCAATAATTTTTATTGTCATACCTGGTAAATATGCTTGGACAAAAACCGCTCCGCAAACCATGGAAATTGATGGAATATCTTTCGTCTGGTGAGACTACAACAGTCTATTTCAAGCACTGCTATAAAGAACGAAACTGAACGAGAAGATTGTAGCTTAATGTGTATGCGTGAGAGATTTCAAGAGCAATCTGTGCTATCTGGCTTTAATACTTTTACTTTATCACCGTTAACGTGGCAAAAATCCCGATACTTTTTGACAAGACCTCGTATTTCTCTTCTTCAAAAGCAATACACCTCGGAGGTTTGCTGTCCGCCTGGCCTAAAGACATACTACAACCTCAATATCTTTTATCTTTTTCTCTGCCACGTAAGCTAAACCTTTTATGTCGGATCTGGTCTTCATGGTAATGACCGTTATTGCCCCTTGTAAAATAATTTAACGTTTCAGGACGAAGTCACGATGTCGGCGACGTTGACGCTCAACAAAGGACTGACATTTCTTTGTTTATATTCCTGAATAAATATACATTGCGACGCAGACCGCAGAAATAAAACTGTCAAAGAGAACAGTTTATCAGACAATCGCTGCTTTCAGGTCGTTGGTAAATAGGTTGTTATGTGGTCTCTTTGCAATTCAATAATACTTGAATTCTGCCACCCGACTACTTAAGGTAGCGATAATCTCTCTTAACGTTTGACCGTAATACATTCATTCCTACGTACTTGATTTGCTCTTATCTAATCGAAAAAGTGGCAGTTAATGTCGCTTATAGACTGGCTATTTCTCGTCTATATAGCCGAACGAGTTTTGAAAAGTAAAGTACTAACGTTTACTGTTATTATATGTTTTTCGTAAGACCAGCTTGATTGTTACAGATACAAGCTTTCGGTAGGTGTACTCTCCGGCTTTCTTCACGTGTTTGTTATCTTAACTGTATCCTTTTGTGAATATTTAATTAAACATTTTATTTTGTAGTGGACAGTGGGGTGAAGATGTGAAGAGATATCAGAAGGTTAAAATTTCCTGCTAGCCGGTCCAGCTACATGAGAATGTTGGACTTTAAGTAAGACCAAAGAAGACAAAGAAAACAAACAAGACTGATATATATGGGTAAACAAATATATATTAATAACAAGTTAAACAAAGACATGGACATTTACATAGTGCTTGTGTGGGAGAAATAATGCGTGTGTGTGAGTGTTCGTACGTACGTGTATTGTTCTTAGCGCGTTGTGAAACTCTGTATCTGTGAGAGGTCACATATTGGCCTAAGTAGAAAAAGAAAGATTTTACCTCGCCCAAGGCCTTTAGTCGAAAAAGAGAGGGAGACGAAGGGTCAGCCAGTATTTATAGCCAGGGGAGAGAGACCCCTGTTGAAGGATTGAGGGACTGAGGAGGAGATAACTGCGACAATTTACTCCGTTGGGTAGAATGATCTCATCCCGTTTCTCATGCTTAGGTGACATTTCATATAAATGAATACTCGTCAGATTTATTTTCCGATGTATTCCTTTATCACTCCTCGAAATGAGTTTAACTTTTCAGCAATTTTAGATTGAATTACGAACAGCGATTGAAATCACATCTACCAGGGAACACGATATGTTTTAATCAACACTATAAAATCACACGACCATGTATCACATATGGCATAGTGGATTAAGATGTAGCGAATCTCGTGACGTTAGACTAGAAGCGAGATCATAACTAATCTCGCCTGAGACGAAGAGGTGAATTTAGGGTGAGTTGGTTTGACGGAGCCCATCCATCTTCAGGTTGGTTTTGAATTCAGATTTCTGCTTCTCCTAGAGATGTTTCAACATTAACCCAAGTGATCAGTCAGCGATGATGTTTAACCCTCTCCAAGTTATTCACTGCCTTAATCGGGTATTGAACTCACACTCTTTGGGCCCAGTCACTGGATCTATCTAACGCCTTTATCCACAGTGCCATGTTTCCTTATAAAGGTGTTAGTTAGGTCCAGTGACAGGACCCAGAGAATGTGAGTTCAATACCTGATTAATGCAGTGGAAACATGAAGAGGGGAATTAACAGGAGATAACTGACAACTGACATCCATTAAACATGGCACGTGGAACTAGAAGAGTCTACCCCAGTGAGCGAAATAAAGGGTCCAGTTCGACATCCAACGTCCTGAAGAAGACCGGAGCGTAAAACGGCCGAAACGTTTTAATAAATATGGCGACAAAGATGAGAACAATACTCTGAATAATGTAAATAGTGTAGATTAAATTTAATATTTACAATATGTATTTCAACACAAATTTAAATTGATTGGAATTTGTTTTATTTTAATCTTTAAAAATGGCTGATTTCAACCATTTTTACGACTCTTTCAGCAGAACGTAATTTTCTATTACAAATTCTTTCCAAACTAAAATGTACTTTTCTGAAACTTTATTTCAGGAATATTAGCTGATTTAAAGTTGAATTAATCGGATTTGAAACAAATATTGTTTTTTAGAATATCGCAGTTATGCATTATTAACATGGAGGACGGTGTTTTGTGAGGAGTTGACAACTCTGTTGACATCCCTGGCCTCTTCATTGTCAACCGGAAATTTAACTTATTTTTCTCTAAAATTAATTGACGAATATAACGTGAGTGTCATTTTTATATAATTTTTAGACTACGCAGTAATCCTACAAATTTAGGAAATGTTCTTCGTAATCTAATATTTTATTGAAATTTTGATATTTTTCTTTAGATTTGTTATAGTTAACACTCTTTTTTCAGATAATCTCTTGTATAGAAATCCGTATTTACAGGAATATGAACGTTTATACACACAACAAAAGTTAAAAAAATTAATTTTAAAATACTGCGACTCGGTGTATTATAGAAAGATTTTCCATTCATGATTAGTAAACATAGTTTTTATTGAATAATATTGTCACCTCACCTGTACAAATTAATAGAGATTTGAAACAATTTGAAAATTTATAAATTATTCTAATTACTATTGCAGTAGTGTCCATAATATATCTTATTTATAAAAATAATTAAAAGCTTTTCTAATTAAATAATGCTTTAGCTTTATTCCATTTTTTTATTTTAGTTTTCAGTGCTGATGTTGTTAAATGGTGTTTCTGGGGTTCCTGTTTAACTTAAGAGAAACCGACGATCGAAAATCTCGAAGGAGTTCTACGTATAAGCATTAAGTAATATAAAAAACAAATATTTCGAAATTTCATAAAATTAAAGAACAGATTTTTTTTAAATTATCTATTCTAAGTTCTTAATGTATCAGTAAAATCTGACAATTTGATTTTTGCAAAAATTTCCAGATCAATGTTTTTTTTTTGTTTTCTTTTAATGCAAAAAGCCGCTAAAATTTCATAATCTAATTTATGGTCAACCCCTGACGCAAGAAAAAAAAATCTTCAAGTTTCTAAAAAGGATTAAAAAATAATTTAATAATCAAAAATCCATTCGTCTTTACTCTTAATAATAATATATTGACAATATTTTTTTTCATTGAGTTTGTGGCTGGCATTTATTCATCATGTATGTTCTTTCATAATGCATCACAGTGATGGCGATTTCTGTAAACACGCACGAACGTGCTTTGTTATAATAATTTTTAAATTTGTTCGTTGTAGCCATAATGTTTTTAGTAAAGAAGCATCCACAATGTAAGGGGAGTAGCCAGAGTTAGTAAAAATACGTTACATTTAATCAAATGCATTTTGAAACATTGCTACTACATTCGTAATAAATTTTGTTCATTGTTGGTTGGTTGATTTTGATATTATTTTCATATTTCATTGCTGTCAACAAGTATGTTCCTGTATTGTGAAGCTGGATAGGAAGATGTCTTTAAATGTGCAATAGAACTTGTGTCCGATAAATAGAGTGTAAGATGTCTTGATAAGGTTGTGGTTGTCAAACCAACTTATATAATTACTTTTTCAGGGATACAATCTTCCAAAGAACATGTAAACTGATATATCAAAAACATTAGTTGACGGAGAAGAGTTATTAGGGGTGATTAAGTTGCCTGTATTAATTTTAGTATAGTATATAATTAGTTTTCTTTTTTACTGGGATCAGTGGGGAATATATTAGTATTTATGAGATTTTGGGTGATTTCTTAATCTTGTTTATAGTTAGAATGCATTTGATTAGGTTATAGTAGGTTGATAAGTTTAGGCTTATTTGAGGAAGTGTTATGTTCTTTTCATTATTTTTAATATTTCTAAAGGGCCGTCTAATTTGTTCATCAACGATGTAATTGGGAAATTTATTATTTGTTAAGGGTTACAGAAATGGACTCACCCGAGGTATACATATAATACTACCAGTGAATACCCGGACAGTCTGTAATAGAGGAGGCGGCGACGCCTTCTCAGCCTGACGGTCGAACTCTCTTCCTCTGAGCAGAGAGGAACCCGGACGAGGCTCCGCCGAAAGGCAGAGTCTCGTTCGGGGAGGTTGACCAACCCGATCCCTTTTATACGGGATCTACGGGCATTTTTTGGCCGAGCCTACGGGCTCGGGAATATCCCACTTTAAACCCGGCCTTGTGCCACATCTATCACTCGTGGGGGGACAGTAAATACTGTCTGTAATATAGTAGGCTAGCACAATTAGCGAGCACGTAGACTCAGTAAGGAGTCATACCGCGATTCTTCATTACCAAGACTGTATATATATTATTGCTACTAACCCGCATTCCTGGATCTACTAACCCGTATTACCACTTTGTATTATTACGTTAATACATTTATTTTCCTTATCCATTCCTGGCGCTTGTTATTCATTGATATCGGATTCATGCTAGAATCCACAACATTATTAATGACAGACTGTTTAATATTTAATCAGTGAACTAGAAAGCATTATTATATATATATTGAAGCATGTTTCATTAAATAATATAGACAAGTTGTGTCTGTTTATTTTAAGTAAGTTCCTTTCATATTGTCTAATAAGCTTAATAACATTATCAATGAAAGACGAAAGGAAATCACCATATTGATACATGCAAATAAATAAAAAATAAAAATAAAAATAAAAAAATGAATAAAAAATAATAAACTGCGTTACTTAAAAATCGAAAACCAAAAAGAGGAAATATACAGTGTAACAAATAAATAACAACAAGTAAAATAAATTGATCTAAATACATCCAAATATATAAATAAACTAACAACCGATACCGATACCGATACACTACCCGTTTAGAAAAACAAACAAATAAAGATAATCAATACAATTAATAAATTAAAAACTGTTCCCACCAAAATAATAGTCAGAACAAACCACAACCAATCAACACCAAAATTCAACAAATAGCTTTATCTTCCCAAACAAAAACAAAATTATTAAATAAGCTATATAAACAAATTTTTAATACGTTAATAAAAACACCGCTCAAAATAAAAATAATAAATATATAAATATATAAGATAAAAAACAAAAATAAAAATAAATAGCTCATTTAATATATAACAAGAAACAAAATAATTTGACCCAAATAAATAAACAAATAAAAGACTTCCGGTAAAATAACCGCTATATTAGACTACCAACAATAAGCTATATAAATAAATCTTTTCTACGTTAATAAAAACATCGATCAAAAAATAAATAAATAAATATCTAAGATGAAAAAATAACAATAAAATTAAATTAAAACAAGCAAAATAATTTGATACAAATAAATACATAAAAAAATAAACGACTTCCGGTAAAATATCCGCCAAATTAATCTACCCAGAATGCACCACTGACCCGTATATCTAAATATCCGAGAAAAATAACAGCACTCGTAACCTGACGATTGCATCTAGCATGAAACAGACCGTCGCCTCTAAGCGTTGCCTTCGATGTTCACTTTTATATTTACCCACGCTCTATCTCTGATATTGAGCACTTTATCCCATAAATATAGCACACTTTAAGACTATATTTCTTCATACATACATACATACATACATACATACATACATATATATATATATATATATATATATATATATATATATATATATATATATATATATATATATATTATATATATATATATATAATTTTCTTAATGCTCTGCGGGGTACAGAATTTTATCATAGCAATAAAATAGACTTATTTTAATTTTCACGATTAAAAAGAAAAGTGAAAAATAAAACAAACACAGCCGAGCGGATTTTACGTGATTTCAATTTAAATAGTATTCCGCCTTCATTAATATTACATATCGTTTTTATGTTTTATTTTTATTGCGATAAATAATCCTTCCATCCGGCTATGTTGAATGAGGGCAGAACCGGCGGTTGGGCGTGCTTCTTTTATTTTTCACTTTCCTTTTTAACACTGAAAAGTAAAATAAGTTGTTTTATAGCTAAATTTTATATATCTATCTATCAATCTATCTATATCTATCTATCTGTCTATATATATATATATATATATATATACATAAAACCTAATGACTAAATATAGGTAGAGGTGTCAGCGAGCGATCGTATACAAATACATGTAAATTCTCTGTAGTGTAAGAAAAAATAGTCGTAATTAATATACATTAAAAATTTACATAATACATTGATTGCCCAACTCCAGATATTCATGCCGACGGATTAAACTGAGTTAGAGTTGTGCAAACAATGTAAGGTATTATGAATATATATATATATATATATATATATATATATATATATATATATATATATATTATAAATTAATTGATGAAAAACACTATTTTAAATCAATTAATTTATAATATTAATGCTCTGTAAATTTACATTGAGCCCTATTGTGTAATAATAAAAATATCTATAAGAACACCGGATTTTATATCTTACTGTTCTTTCTTCTTATTTATATATATATATATATATATGTGTGTGTGTGTGTGTGTGTGTGTGTAATTTGGCAGCAACGTTTCTTTTAAACATGTAGTATTGAATGTTAAAGACAACATAGTCTTGCATATTTTCTTTTGAATTTTCTCATGAGACATTTTATTTGATATATATATATATATATATATATATATATATATATATAAAATGTAAATAATATAAAGATAAAAACTCCTTAAATAATCGTCGGACTTTGTCCATTTCATAATGTATGACGTGATTTGTTTACATTTGGATACGCATTGAGAAGATATGAATGAATGTGGCCCAATCGGTTATGACACGTCAGTCTATATTTGACGTTTCGGTATAGGATACAGGTTCGAATCCTATCGAAGGACGCATAATTTCATTGAACATTTCTCGGACATTTTGGCCGATAAATGATATTAATATTGTTTATTATAAACAGAGCATTTACTTAAATATTTGTATCTATAAAAAGAATGTATAAACATAAAAAATGTCTTAAATAATTGTCGGACTTTGTCCATTTTATTTTATTTATATTTTTATATATATATATATATATATATATATATATATATATATATATATTCACTTTCGTTTATTAGCCATTAAATTGTAACAATTAGCACCTCTAGTTTACCTTGACTTACAGAGTATTTAGTATATTTTAGTGCATTCTTAAAGATTTTGAAAACTCTGTAAACAATATTTGTCCTCCACTTTACTTCTGTTTATAAGTAAATCTTGCAAAATAAAATCCTTACATATTGATAATGTCTATCAGGATACAAAACTCGTTAGTCTTTTTTCATTAATATTCACTTTTTATAGATATATTTTATTTATTAGTGGCAAAGAGTAACTTGTTCCAAGGGCGTGCAGTCGGAAATATTTTATTACATACAATCTACGGTAATATTTCGTCACTTCGTCACTTCGTGTTTATGAGTCATCAACTGTACAAGCTACATGCTGTTTCACCGGCCTTATAATGTTGGTATGACGTTTGCTTGATAATCTAACTGTCAGGGTTTCAATTCTTGGTAGTGGATGCGGACTGCTGATATGTCCCAAATGTAGGACGAAACAGCCGTCCAGTGCTTTCTGCATTCTGTTGAGGTTTCAGATTCAATGAATTACTTAATTATACACACACACACACACACACACACAGATATATATATATATATATATATGATACCAAAATTAGCTTGAGTATGAAATAGTTGTTTTTTTAGCTTCTGTTTTTGAAACATGAGAACTGTTATGTAGCGTTGGAATCCTATTTTCAAAAAATAATTGTATATATATGTGTGTATGGATGTGTGTGTATGTATACACTGTGCATCTCAAGATGTGTATCTATATATAATGCTGGTGGATGTTGTTTTTTTATCATCATATTTGTGTGCTTTGTCTTCCGTTATCCTTTATATTATTTCATATTATTTTATATTATTTCATGTTATTTCATATTATTTTATGTTATTTCATATTATTTTATATTAATTCATATAATTTAATATTATTTCATATTATTTTATATTATTTCATATTATTTTATATTATTTTATATTAATTCAAATAATTTAATGTTATTTTATATTATTTCATATTATTTCATATTATTTTATATTATTTCATATTATTTTATATTATTTCATATTATTTCATATTATTTTATATCATTTCATATTATTTTATATTATTTCATATAATTTTATATTATTTCATATTATTTTATATTATTTCATATTATTATATATTATTTCATATTATTTTATATTATTTCATATTATTTTATATTATTTCATATCATTTCATATTATTTTATACTGGTAATTTTCGTTATTGTTGCTGTCTGTGTTTGCAATCGTTAGTTCTCGTAAAAATTACTTCTCTTTCTTCATCAACAGAATTATATTATTCATTATTTATGAGTGTTTCTGTAATATACTTGTGCTATTTTATAATATATTGTAAGAAAAGTGAAAATAGGATGAATGCTTTTGATTAAATCTTTCGTAATATCTATCAGTACGGTCATTTCCATTCATAAAGAAACTGCAATTTTTAGATTTATTTATATAACGGACTGGCGAAAATGCAGCTCATACAGTCAAGATGGCGAATAAAAGGCTTCAGATTGCAAGAAGGAATTCCTAAGGAAAAAGAGGGTTCAAATCAAATACAACATTATTTTTTATTTAAATTTTCTCAAGACTATTAATATTTATTGTGTAGTAATATTAGCTGTTTCCTTATACGGAAACATTCAGCATTCATTGAACCAGGTGAAAAATAGGTTTCTCAAGCCCAGAAGCTGTTATCACTCTTTCCAGTAGCAATGGGGTTCCTTCCTAAGCTTTTATTTGAAGTATTCGTTAATGTGAACATTATGGGTAGCTCATTATTTTCTTTTCGCGTTTCATGTAATTACCACTTTAGATGTTGTGATGTACTTTCTTTTATTTGGTACAGTTCTTTATTTGTGATTCTGTAGCGCCTGAAGACAATATTCCAAGATGGATGACTTTGCCAAGATCCTACATGCCTCACTCTCTCAATGCCATTTTAACCATTTATCAGAGTAAGCGATGGTATACAGCAGATATTTCTGAAATAGTTTGGCGCTATCCATGCCATCAATGTGAATGGTTCAATCTGTAATAATCGAATTTTCTTGTTAAAATGTTGTTTGTCTAGCCTCACCTCCGTTGCAGCCTAGCCTATAATTAATATATCTAACCTAAATTGTTGGCTTAATAATGGTTTTAAAAAACATTACATTTCCGCTAGAATTTAACTTATATATTTATAAGTCCATCATTTGCCCTTTTTAAAAATATATTCCTGCCACATCTGCCCTGCTAACTCCTAATCTATATTTAAAGATTCTTGATAAAATCCAAAGAAGTATCTGTATTGTTATTGGTCCTGATCTGACAGCTCGGCATCTGTCCCTTTCTCACCGCTGTAAAGTAAGTTCCGTCTGCCTGTTCCATGAATATTAATTAAGGTACGTTCAGGTATTGTACCCAGACATTCCTAATTTAAGTGCAGTACTAGATAAGCGTGAAATTTCATCCTCAAATATTTAAATGCTATGTCAATCGCCATCTTATGTCTTCTTAATTCTTGTTCTTTTATTGTCATATCCGGTTCATAATATTTTTCTCATACTCTCTAGCACCCAGGAATCTTTTGCGTCTTAGTATCTTTATATCATTGTTTGGGGTGAAATGAATACAAAAAACAAAAAATGCAAATCAAAAGACTTCAAAGTGAGGCAGTAATTTGCAAATGTGGATCCATGAAGAGATCTCATTACGCTACCATTTATCTGTGAATAAAGTCTGAGAAAGGAACTGAAGTGGTGAATTTTATTTCAATCAGTAGCTTACATAAAATAATAACGGCAATAGTTGTTTCTGAAGTATGTATTTGAGAAATTATGCTAAAGTACCTTCAGATGTAATCTATGTTTTTTTTTATCATTTCACCCCAAACCAAGCAATAAAGCCACTAAGACGGTTTAGAGAATATAGGAAAAATACTATTATGGAAAAAGAACAAAAGCTAAAGAATTATGAAGACAGAAGATAATTTGTCTGGAACGCTAGAAGTCGGAAGAGAGTTCCTCAAGCGAAAAATGAGATAGAAGAAAATAGCATTTAAATTATTTATATGTGGACAGTTGCCATCAGTTACCACAATGGTTCGACATATAACTGATGAAGACCTGGACGGCACAACGACTGAAACGTTGTGCTAACAGCAACAACTATGAAGATAATAGTCCGCATGTAAATAATATGTGATAATAAATCCTCTTCCCAGAAATACAAACAAAAATAATATAAGTATCTAATTAGATTCCTTCAACAGATTTTAAAGAATGGAGTTTATGAAGAAATTCATCTTTGACGTTGATACCCTATTTAGAAGACAAATATAAAAGAATATATATTCAAACGATAATATTCTTTGTGTCTTAAGCGTATTTCATGAAACATTCAGAAATGTGAGTTTCATGTTAACTTGAAATTTCAGCTCTGACACCGACATGAAAATCACAAGGTATATAATTTATATTATTTAAGTAAAACGACTTTGAAAATATGATGCTCACAGGGCAGACTGAAGGCAAGCGAGCCAGAGGAAAGTAACACACAACCAACCTGGCTAGGTTGAGCGAATGGATGGCGGAGCAGAGAGAGAGATTGCTGGAAGACAAAATTTATTATGTGCTTCAATGGACAGAAAATTGTGGAGAGTCAACGAGGGGACACGACACATAAATGAAACACTTTGTCTGACCTTAGCCTGATCTGAATCTATTGGTGAGCTAGTGGACACGGCAAGATGAATAAGCAATACCCGGTTCTAATGTATTTTAATTGTTTATTTGTTATATAAATTATGATTAAAGATCGTCCTGGGTAAGACTTTAAACTACATGCGCGTCCTGGGTAAGAAAATAAACTATATCCGTGTCATGGGTAAGACGATAAAGTACATCCAGGGACAAGGCCTCTGATCAGGAGGTTTTGAGGAGCGTGGAACCACCTCTTAATTGCTGGTGTTCCCAGGTCCACCAAGATCCAGTGTGGTACCACCTGTTAGGGTCCTAGCTATGGCTAAATAGTTAACTATAACCAGCAATACTTTTTTGAAAATAATTATTACCAGCACTAAAATTTTGAAGGAAAAAATATTACCAAAAACAGATTTTCGACAAAAAAAATATTACCAGCAATAAAAAAATAAAACATAACCCATTGAGGTTGATATGCCGAAATCCAAATCAATCTAAACCAAAGTATACATATTCTATTAATACGAATATATCTTAAAATGTTGTTGTCATCAAATAACCCATTGAGGTTGATATGCCGTAAAACAAAATAAACCAAAGAAATCTAAACCAAAGAATACATATTCTATTCATACGAATCGATCCTAAAAATGTTGTCGGCATTAAATAACCCATTGAGGTTGATATGCCGTAAAACAAAACCAATCTAAACCAGAGAATACATATTCTATTCATACGAATCTATCATAAAAATGTTGTCGGCATTAAATAACTCATTGAGGTTGATCTGCCGTAAAACAAAATAAACAAAACCAATCTAAACCAAAGAATACCAATCTATCCTAAAATTGGTGTCGGCATTAAATAACTCATTGAGGTTGATATGCCGTAAAACAAAAAAAACAAACCAATCTAAACCAGAGAATACATATTCTATTCATACGAATCTATCCTAAAAATGTTGTCGGCATTAAATAACCCGTTGATATTGATATGCCGTAAAACAAAATAAACCAAACCAATCTAAAGCAAAGAATACTTATTCCATTCAAACGAATCTATCCTAAAAATGACGGCATTAAATAACCCATTGATGTTGATATACCGTAAAACAAAATAAACCAAACCAATCTAAACAAATGAATACATATTCTATTCATACGAATCTATCCTAAAAATGTTGTCGGCATTAAATAACTCATTGAGCTTGATATGCCGTAAAACAAAATAAACCAAACCAATCTAAACCAAAGAATACATATTCTATTCATACGAATCTATCCTAAAAATGTTGTCGGCATTAAATAACTCATTGAGGTTGATATGCCGTAAAACAAAAAAAAACAAACCAATCTAAACCAGAGAATACATATTCTATTCATACGAATCTATCCTAAAAATGTTGTCGGCATTAAATAACCCATTGACATTGATATGCCGTAAAACAAAATAAACCAAACCAATCTAAACCAATTAATACATATTCTATTTATATGAATCTATCCTAAAATTTGTCGGGATTAAATTGATTTGGCTCAAAACAAAATAAACCAAACCAAAACATGACTTAAGACTCTAATCAGAAGGTTTATGAATCAATTGCCCTGTCAAAATAGAATCAGAAGATAAGGTAGTTAGTCTTTAAACTTAGACGTTTTAAGGAGTGTCTCATTTAAAAATCTAAACAGAAGATTTGTAAAGCATGTCCCCTTTAAAAATCAATGAGAATTTTTATAAATCATGTCCCGTTTGCTTATTTAACAAATATATATATATAACGTATGAACCCTATCAAATTTATGTATGTACCCTATAAAATTTAATTGGTCTTCTTAAGAGGAATGCGTACTTTAAATAAGTAAACAGAAGTTTCATAAATCAAGTCCTTTTTAAAAATCTAAAGAAGTTTTATAAAGTAAGTATCCTTTAAAAATGTGACAAAATATATATAAAGCTGTTACCCTATGAAATTTAATCAGACGTCTTATAAAGAAGGTCTCATTTCAAAATGTCACCATAAGTTATATAATGCTAGTCCTACCATAATTTTTAAATCAGTTCCTCTTTAAAAGTATAATAAAAAATATATAAAATACCTTATAAAATTATCAGACATTTGATAAGGAACTAGCAGGGACTACTCGGCGTTGCCCGTGTGTGAAATATATTGAACATACCCAGCAATTCCACATGTTTACCCTGCTACAACCTACCGGGACCTGATGCAGAGGTTGGATTTTAGGAGATAAAAAACGTTAATAGGTTTTGGTTGTTAAGCACACCAAACCGTTTTTTCATGGAGGAACAGTAGTAATCATCAATTACCAATTATATCTTATACTCACTTTTAAGCTTCATATGGGATTACGGAAAAGCCCTTGGATACACAGTGTTTGATGATTTGCGTCCTTGTGCTAAGATGGAGAGAGATTCTGCCAATCCTACCCTAGAACATCTTACATAAAAAAAGTTAGGTTGATACCAAGAAGAAACAGTGATTGTCCGTGGGACTTATTAATATTCATGAATAAACAGACTCTAGCTGGGAATTGAAACCTCTTAAATTCGGTTGACGAATCTGATGGAATAAGCGGTATTCTTGGAATGAAAATCAGTTCTCTTTTTGCCCTAATAATTAGAATGACAGCTTATCCAGATACAACATAATAGGGCATTCAGCTTTTAGGCTTAACTTCTGTGTTGGCATACCAGACAAGTCTATGGAATTTAAAAATCCTGTAGGGTATTGCACAGCCGGTTCATCATCCAAATCCACAGAATAGAAAGTTTGTTCCTCATCTGGAATTTTATTGAGCAGTTATTGATTGATAACATGCACCAAGTTGTTTTTAGTTGCTAGAATTGCTCTCTCAATTAACCATTCATAATTCACATAGTTTTCTGTTATATTTGGGTACATCTTGTTCCTCAATTCTTCAACTGAAGAAACAATTGAGACTAATACTTGAGGAATTATAATGTTGTCAGGGTCACTCTTAGCAATCTTGCTGTCTCCTATTCTTAGTCGTAAAGATGCAAACTGACCAGCCATTGGGTCCCTATTAAGATGGGCTCTCATGTAAGTATTTAATGTTACTGTCTTGATGTACTTCCACAAATATGATGATTTAATGCAAGCGTTGAGTTCATCAGAAGGTTTTCCATTTGGAGCAACTGGAAGTGTTTGTCGGATGTCACCTGATAATAAAAGCATAATGCCACCCATCAATACATCACATCTCTCTTCCCAGTTAGAGTGAAATGTTTTATCTAGAGCTTCAAATGCTTTTTTATGTGCCATTGTACATTCGTCCCATACAATTAATTAACAATACTGTAAAGCTTTTGTAAATATGATTCACTGTGTATTTGTTAAATTGGATTATCGTCTCTAGTTAAGAAAAATGACAATTTAAATACGTATGCATTTGACATAGATTCTTGCTCCATTTCATAATCTTGGCGCATCAAGATTCCAAAGCAACATAATAGGGCATCCAACTTTTAGGCTTAACATGTATGTTGGCATATCAGATAATTCTATGGAATTTAAAAATTCTGTAGGGTATTGCATAGTCTGTTCATCACCCAAATCCACAGAATAGAATTTTTTTTTTCTCACCTGGAATTTCTTTGAGCAATCTTGATTGATAACATGCACCAAGTCGTTTTTAGGTTCTAGAATTTACTTTCTTAATTAACCATTCATAATTCATATAGTTTTCTGTTATATTTGGGTACATCTTGTTCCTCAATTCTTCAACTGAAGAAAAAATTGATGCTAATCCTGGGAATATTACAATCTTGTTATCTTCTATTCTCAGTATTAGAGATGGAACTCAACAGGTATTGGGTCTCTGTTAAAATAGGCTCTCCTGATACTATTTAATGAAAGTCAGTTCTCCTATTGCCCAGCCAGTTAGTATGACAACTTATCCAGATACCAGAACAACATAATATGGCATTCATTTAGGCTTACCTTGTGTGTTGGCATACCAGACAAGTCTATGGAATTTAAAAATCCTGTAGGTTATTGCACAGTCTGTTCATCATCCAAATCCACACAATAGAATGTTTTTCCTCACCTGGGATTTCATTGAGGAGTCATTGATTGATACCATGCACCAAGTTGTTTTTAGGTGCTAGAATTTACTTTCTTAATTAACTATTCCTAATTCGCATAGTTTTCTGTTATATTTGGGTACACCTTGTTCCTCAGTTCTTAAACTGAAGAAAAAATTGATGCTAAACCTGGGAATATTACAATGTTTTCACGGTCGCAGTTAGCAATCTTGCCATTTTCTATTCTCAGTATTAGAGATGGGACGCAACAGGTATTGGGTGTCTGTTAAATTAGGCTCTTCTGATGCTATTTAATGTTACTGTCTTGATTTCCTTCAATAAATATGATAATTTAATGCAAGCTTTGAGTTCGTCAGCGGGGTTTTCACTTGGAATAACTGGAAGTATTTGTTGGAAGTCACCTGATAATAAAAGCGTAATGCCACCCATCAGATCACGCAATGATTTATCTAGAGTATAAAATCCCTTTTTATGTGCCATTGTACATTCATCACATACAAACAGTGAACAATTCTGTAGATCTTTTGCGGAATCTAATCCATGTGTATTTGACAAATTGGATTATCGTCTCTATTTAAATACAATGGCAATTTAAATAACGGATGTTCTGTACTAACACCAGGATTTTGAATGACTGCAATACCAGAGGAAGCTACATGCATTATTGAATGCAGTTAAGTAAAACAACAGTTTTATGTTTAATTTAAATACAGCTGTACTCTTTGTCTACAGTCAATGAATATATAGTTTGGTTAATAGCGTAGTCAGGGCCAGCAGAAGATACGCTAATTTTAAATCTCGTGTATGGTGCGACCACCTTAAAATTACATTCAAAATAAAGTCTTCAGAAGTCGCATGACACGAAAGTACATACGGTAATTATATTTTGTTTTATAATGAAAGTCCTTATTAAAAAAGATTTCAGAAGATTTATAAAGAATGGCCACATTAATGCTCATTCCAGTTTAGCAGTTACATGTTTTCTTATTTGTAAATACCTTGACCTGGTCTTGGTAATATTTGTTAAATGTTGCTGTCGGTTTCTTTGTTGTTTCGCGGAAACATAATTGAGCAAAGAGGAATAAAATCAATTCCAACTCATCTTGACTATCTTGAAAGTCTCTTATAACAGAAGAGCGTAGCACTACTCTCCTCGTGGGCTAGACTCCCAAATTCGGATTGAACAAACAATATTGACCATCCTATAATATAAAATATTGTGCAGAATGTTTTATTGCCCTGTCATTTCAAGGTGCAGGCAAACATAACTCTCTAATGTTTTTCGGTTTATCTGGGAATTGCCATACCTTATTAGAAATGGGAAATCAGTGTTTTCCCTGCTGCTACCTCTGCTTCTTCTTTTTTCTCTTTTTCTTCATCTTCTTCTTCTTCTTCTTCTTCTTCTTCTTCTTCTTCTTCTTCTTCTTATTATTATTATTATTATTATTATTATTCCAATAATAATAATAATTCTTATGTCTCATTGGCTCTTTAGTGTTTGCTTATTAGATTCAAGTATTTATCCATCAACTTTTTCTTCTTCTTCGTCTTCTTCTTCTTTTTCTTCTTCTTCTCCTTCTTCTTCTTCTTCTTCTTCTTCTTCTTCTTCTTCTTCTTCTTCTTCTTCTTCTTCTTCTTATTATTATTATTATTATTATTATTATTATTATATTATTATTATTATTATTATTATTATTATTATTATTCCAATAATAATAATAATAATAATAATCCTTATGTCTCATCGGCTCTTTAGTCTTTGCCTATGAGATTAAAGTATTTATCCATGCACTTCTTCTTCTTCTTCTTCTTCTTCTTCTTTGTGAATTGTCCCTTTGTGACTTTGATGATGATGACTTTTCCACAATTTCATCTCCTTTGTAGGTCTTAATATCTTTTGCCTTTTTGCCATCTTTCCCAAACCCCGCTCTGCCATACATTCACTGAAGCACACCAGATAAGTTGCACATTGCTTTCTCCCGACCCTCTTATTTTGTGAGTATCCAATTTCCCATGATATTTCAACTGTCTCTTCGTGGCATTAAGCAGAACATTCCACCTTTTGTAACGATTCTCTTTAGAAATTTTTCGTTGCTCACATATTCGTTCCATAGTATACTCATCAGCCTTCGGTAGAACCGCATTTCTGTTGCTTCAAGTCTCTTCTTCAGATGTGAAGAGATTGTCCAGCATTCACTGCCATATAGGAGGAGTGATACAACATAAATTTTCAGTACCCTTTTCTGTATTTATAACGATATTTTTCCGTTTCTTAATATTTTTTGCAAGGTATCTTAATACGTGTGCAAGGAATCTTAATAATTAAGGGATCTTAATGCCTTTGCAAGGCATCTTAATATGTTTGCAAGAAATCTTAATACCTAAGGCATCTTAATACTTTTGCAAGATATTTTAATACTTAAGACATCTTAATACTTTTACAAGGCATCTTAATACTTAAGGCATCTTAATACATTTGCAAACACATCTTAATACTTAAGTCATTTTAGTACATTTACAAAGCATCTTAATACTTAAGGAATCTTAACACTTTCGAAAGGCATCTTAATAATTGAGGCATCTTAATACTTTGAAATGAATCATATGTAAGGCATCTTAATACTTTTGCAAGGAATCTTAATACTTAAGGCATCTTAATACATTTGTAAGGCATCTTAATACATCTGTAAGGCATCATTAACATTTAAGGCATCTTAACACTTTTGCAAGGCATCTTAATACTTTGGAAGACATCTTAATAATTAAGGCATCTTAACACTTTTGAAAGGCATCATATTACTTCAGACATCTTAATACTTTGGAAGACACCTTAATATTTAAGGCATCTTAACATTTTTGAAAGGCATCATAATACTTCAGCCATCTTATTATTTCGGGAGCCATCTTAATATTTAAGGCATCTTAACACTTTTGAAAGGCATCATAATACTTCAGGAATCTTAATAATTTGGAAAACATCTTAATATTTAAGGCATCTAAACACTTTTGAAAGGCATCATAATACTTCAGCGATCTTACTACTTTGGAAGACATTTTAATACTTAAGGCATCTTAACACTTTTGCAAGGCATCATAATATTTCAGGCATCCTAATACTTTGGAAGAATCTTAATACTTAAGATATCTTAACACTTTTGCAAGGCATCTTAATATTTAAGGCATCTTAACATTTTTGCAAGGCATCTTTCGGTATCCCGATGCGCATTTGGATTTCCATGTCGGCCCTTCTGTCCTCTGTTAATACGCTTATTTGATTTTAGCATCACCAATCTGCATTTTATATTTTAGGCTGATCCTTTGCAAAAAAGCATGCATTCAGTCATGTTGCATCTGAACGGTTCCGAATTCTGTGTTTTACCTCCCTCAAGTCGTTTCCACCCGTGTTAACTGCGCCTAGTATGACGGCTATTTTAAGCATAAGTGGAGATGAAGGGAGGGTTGGATTTATGCCTTTCCCAAGGCATTTTTTACAAAAGTGAACCCAACTGACACAAGGAGACATTGATGTCGGCTCACCGATTCTCGTATTTGCGCCGATATCTGTTACGATACCAGAACATCTCATTCTGCTAAGACCAATCAAAATTCGTGTGAACACGTAATTCAATGTTTGGTTATCTGCCAATCAGTCAAGAGGAAAAAAGAATTCTGACGCCATTTTCTTTAATGATATTGTCGCCTACATTTTACAGAAGCTCCCAAATTCATGAAGTTAATGTTGGAATACAGGGTTAGTTGTTAGTCGAACAGTTAAAATTATGTCGCATTTTTGTAGGCCGATGGTAAAATAAAGGTGTCGAGTTAATTAAGCAGTAACGGAAAGAAAGGTTTTTCTTTGGTCAGTTGTCAATTATGCGTAAATCTCGCATCACATGTGCTTTCTTCTTTTCATCTTTTTCACCCATGTCTTATATCTCTTGCTACCTCATTTCCCAACAATCGCAATATTTATATATTGAATATCTTATAGAGTATAATTACCGGTCAGGACGTTATCGTTTCAAACATGGGACCGTCGTTCGAATCTGACAATGGTCGATTTGTCAAGTAGGTGAATTTCTGGTAATATTGGCGAGAAGAGGTGAGAAAAGGCGTTATAAAGCATACCCCGGGTAGGCCCAAGCTTTCTGAAATCAGCTAGGTAGCCGAAACTCTTCGAAAGTACTTGGGAATCGTCATCTGGGAAACTTATGGCACCCTATGCACCATTTTTATTTCGAAACGTGTGAGCGGTTCTGTACAAATCTTCACCACGATAATCAAAGGAAATGTGTTTTTATCCTGCTTATTTTGGTCCTAAGCTGCTAAACCCTCATCTCTCTCTCTTTCTCTCATTCACTCACTCTCTCTCTCTCTCTCTCTCTCTCTCTCTCTCTCTCTCTCTCTCTATATATATATATATATATATATATATATATATATATATATACACACACACACACACATATATATATATATATATATATATATATATATATATATATATATATATATATAGTGTGTGTGTGCGTGCGTGTCTGTCAGCACGAGGTCACATTTCATCGTGACCAAGTGTTTGAGCGTAATGAACTTGTCCTGACTGTTGATCACGCCATTTAATGCGCTATCTCTCAGAATCTGACACTAAGGTCCGCTCAGCATAGTTGCAGTTTATGCCACAGGTCGGCTCTGGGTTGTTGAACAAACCCAAATGTACCTGAGCAAGAGTCTGCAACAGGTTTTTTTTAACCTCTGAAGCGAAAAGCACTAAGTGTATATACTGTAAATTTGGAATTTTGTCAAACGCAAAGTGAGGAAACTTATTCCAATGCATAAATATTTTTAAAAAAAGGAAAATACGAGATGATTCAGTTAAAATTAGTAGACAAAACTTGGGCAAGTCATTTAACGAGATATGACTTAATTAAACCATCCTGGCGAAATATACATGCATATATATATATATATATATATATATATATATATATATATATATATATATATATATATATATATATATTTATATATATATATATATATATATATATATATATATATTTATATATATATATATATATATATATATATATACATATCTCTATCTATCAATCTCTCTCTCTCTCTCTCTCTATATATATATATATATACATACATACATATATATATATACATATTATTAATAATAAATATGGATTTGTTCCTCTCTGTTAGTTGCAAATCTTAATTTAATGCTCGTGGCAATCGTCAAGCACAGATTGAAAACATTTAAATTTTCAATTTGTGTCTGTCGCATATATATATATATATATATATATATATATATATATGTCTGTGTGTGTGTGTGTGTGTGTGTGTGTGTGTGTGTGTGTGTGTGTGTGTGTGTGTGTGTGTGTGTGTGTATGCCAGCAAATCATTCTTCAAACTTATATTGTTAAATATAACAGGAAAAGAACGTCTATTATGTTTAATAATCATCCGACCTAGGCTTCCTATAGTGGCTTTAGTTATCGTCGGATAGAAAACTTGTAAACCATGAAAGGATGTCATCTTTGATGGTGAACATATCCGATGTAATGTCCATGTAACCACTCTGATGATGGCATATGTGAGACGAAATCAACGATCGGGGAACAGCACAATGAAAAATTATATACAAATGTTGGACAGTTTTAGTCTTTATATTCTCCCGAAACTAATGCCACTCAGCGAAGCTTAGAATTGCTTATTCGGTGTCTATTATATTTAACAATATATATATATATATATACATATATATATATATTGTGTGTATTTAGGCAGCATTTTTTCATTAATACATGTTTCATTAAATAATATAGATAAGTGTTGTCTATATATTTTATGTAAGTTTTTTTCATATAGTCTGATAAGCTTAATAACATTATCATTAAACAATGAAAGAAAATCACATTATTGATACATTTTTTTTTAATCCAATCTAAGCTTTCGGCTTACATAAGCCATTATCAAAGATGACAATTACACAATATATTAAGCAATACATGAAATTGATGATAGTCTGTTTTTGTTTACCTGGATGATTTCCAAGCAACGATAAACACTTGCATATAAAACGCTGAAAGCGAAAATCGCACAACAGCTCATGACGTCACACATGACCACGCGAGAGTGAATCCGATGAGTATTGAGTATGGAAAGCCGTTGGTATGAACCAATGACTTCTGTTACTAATTATAGGCATTTAAGGATATTTTTGGATATATATATATATATATATATATATATATATATATATTATACAGTGTTACATTAGAACCTTTTTTAGACGTCTCATCAGGGATAACCGTAAGTCCCCACCTGATGAGATGTCTAAAAAATGTTTTCCCCTTTTTTTGACGTTGAAACAAAATGTACAATTTGTAGTGTATATGTGCATGTTCTAGTGTAACACTGCATCAGATAAATAAATATTTACGGCTCTACTTTATGTATTGGGCACTATTTTAAAATTAATGATTTGAACGCTGTAATCCTACTGTTCCTTCTCCTATGCTTTGATATATATATATATATATATATATATATATATATATATATATATATATATATATATATATATATATAATAGTTCAGACTGTATTAGGCTTGATACTCCGTATTTGAAGTAGACTCTCAATTTTTATTTATTAAACAGAGTGTATTAAATTTATCACCACATTCAAGCAATAACAGAATCATCTCTTCACATGTATATTTTACTAAAATACACAACCCGATAGACTTACTAGACACACTTTAATATATATAATGGGACGTCTATTTTATCAAATACGAAGTATCACTATAAAACATTTGAACTTATAAAAACATTTTTGATTAAAAATAAGTACATTAATTTGTTATATATATATAATATACACACACACACACACACACACACATATATATATATATATATATATATATATATATATATATATATATATATATATATATATATCTGAGATGAGGTATTATGCACAGTATTTATATTAGTAAAGATGAGGACAATAGTAAATGAGGTAAATACTATATATATATATATATATATATATATATATATATATATATATATATATATATATATATATATATATATATATAAAGGAAGAAACAAATAGGAAAACTATAGTTTTAGCGACGCGTTTCGTCCAATGTGAACTTTTTCAAGGCAAAATCGAAGTGAATTTATTGAAACAAAATATCTATAAACAACAAGCAAAATATCGTTAGCAACTAGTCTTCTAGTTGCTAACGACATGTGCATTGAAACTAACTGTCTGCTTATGCTTTCTATATACGTACCACGGGGTAGGCGCGGTCGTGTAATGGATATCGGATTGAGGAATCCCGAGAGCCGAGTTCGAGTTCCAGTCGAATTCATTACATTCACTTAATTGCTAATACCCTTGGGAAAGGTATGAATCGGGTTCTATATTGGATGTCAACTTGTCTACCGCAAACGGAATGGAAACCTGCTGCGGGAAAAATCTGCCTCGTTAGTCATGTATCTAAGCGTGTATCACGCATGGCACATAAAAGACTGACTAATATACCTGTCACTTTCGGCTTTAGGGAAGGGAAAATTCCCACAATTCCAAGCAGTACTAGAAAAAAAACTTCACCCTAATTTAGACAGCAACTTTCAAGTGAGCTTCTTTTGGTTCAATATATATTTCCTAGATTTTGTTTTAATCTCACAGTAAATTGGTTTATGGCAGTAGTTTTGGGTTGCTTGTAGAATTCAATTCGTTTTACTTCTGAGCCATGAAGTCATAGATCCAAGTTATCGCCATATATCGCGCAGATTTTGTAGTGACCGTTGGTGTGGGTGCGTTCATTAGTATGTGTTGAGGCCATTGGTCTCATTTACTATATCATCTAAACGTTACACCGGTTTGTAATGACTTGCATTGATTCGTGTAATCCATATACCCTGAGGGTCATTCAATTAGGACTGTGCAACGTGTCATTAAATCCAGGTTGCTCATAATTGGTATGAGGAACATTCTGAAGACCTCAGTCAAATGGTGTTAACACGACGTTTAACCTACATGAACTCAATGGAACGTCGATGGGACGTGATGGTGAGGTCTATTCGTACGCAAGATCAGTCATTTATAAACATCAGAAAGCTGAAGATAATTTTCCACATCGCATGCCTTAAGTCCGGGAAGAATTTCCGACGACTTGTTTAATCAATACAACGTCTAATTTTTACGATTCACTGGGCTACGCGATAGCCGCCATCTATCCCATAATTAGGGTACATAATATTATAATATTATCTTTCCTTTTCACTTTCTCTTAACCTATATATATATATATATATATATATATATATATATATATATATATATATTATATATATATATATATATATATATATATATATATATATATATATATATATATATATATATATATATATCTTTGAACAGAACAGGCGTCATACCTAAAGTAACCTTTCGGCCAACATTTTTTCAAAGATATTCGTTGGCACTATTAATTATAAATGAATACAAGGACACTATATGAAGCAAATGAGATGGGAAAGGTGGAACTCGAACTAAAAGACAAATTTTTCATTATATTAATTCAAATTGAACAACGGGGGAGGTAAATAAATAGTTCCACAAGAGATTTAAATTAGATAAAAGGGGAAACTCACAGACCCTCCAACAGACGAAAGGAACGTAGAAAATGTTCCTTCTGTCTGCAAAGACTGGGTTGCTGATACTTAATATGAACGACTTCGGATATACGAGTATGATGATGTATAGATCGAGCACTCTGTAAAACCGAAAACCACGTGTCTTCGTACTCAGCAGCACAGGCTTTATTGTGCAGCAAGTGTTGCCCTATTGCAGACTCATGGACTGACTGAGTTGTTCTTCTTATCGGCTGACTGGGACTGCCTGAACGCACAAAAGCAGGAACGTGCTGCGCCACCCGCGTCTCCAACCTAAGATTGGTACGTCCTATGTATACCGCGTCGCAACGGCATTTAAATTTATACACAACAGAACTTTTATGGAAATAGGACAGCCTATCTTTAGAAAACGTAGGAAGCAGGGGTCTAGTATGGAAAACCGTGCGCAACTTAACAGCATTGTAGGTTGACGAAATGGCGCCGACACCTTGTCTGACAATAACTGAGATTTCCTACCAAGCAATTTAAAATGTAATTTTAAATAAACAGGACACTGACCAGGACCAAATACCACAGGCTCCCTAAACCGCCTGATATATATATATATATATATATATATATATATATATATATATATATATATATATATATATAAATGCACATTTCCTTGAATACAACAGACAAGGTGCTTTTATTTATATTAATATTTTTTTCTTTTCATATGATAAATTATATAAAAACTGTCTGAATGGTTCTTTTTATCCGAACGCTTTCGGCTATACATTCACCTATTTTCAAGGAATAAATATTTTAACTGTTCAATAAGAACTAGTTTGTTGCATGTATGTTTTATAAAATGTTTTCATTTTACAAAACACGGTCAAGATATTATGTCCATGGTCATAGTAAAAATTATTAAGATTTTTTTTGTTTTTATTAATAAGGCTTCCATTATTTTTAGCTATTATATTAGTGTTGTCAACAAGTATGTTACGAATAGTGTCCGGTAGGTCTCCATGAATATTTAATTGAGCTTTGCTCAGAAAGGTGTAAAGTGCGTCTGCGTGTCAAACATGTTGTAGTGTGGCCTATATAATTATTTACGAATTTTGATTGATCAGGAATACAATTCCTTAATGGGACTTTAAATTCGTAAATACGTATAAAAATGAACATTCGGGAAGTTTTTATATAATTTATCACCCGAAAAGAAAAAAAAATATTAGATCGGATGAGAAATTGAATAAAATTAAATAAAAGCACCTTGTCTGCCGTATTCAATGAAATGTGCATGAAAGAAGGATTGCTGCCTAAACACACACACACAAACACACACACACAAACACACGCACACACATATATATATATATATATATATATATATATATATATATATATACTTTATTTTAGGATATTACATCAAAAACGTAAAAAAAGGCTACACAAAGGCAATCGTGTTTCGATGCGTATTAACACATCTCATCAGGCGTTAGTAAAATTTCTTTAACCTTAATAACAGATTTTTTGGCATGTTTTTGATGTAATATCCTAAAATAAAGAATATTGCTCTACTTTCGTATTGAGCCCCCTTTTAAATTGAATGTTACGATCGTCGGAACAGGACTCGATTCGTTCTCTTTTTACACACACACACACACACACACACACACACACACATATATATATATATATATATATATATATATAGTCTTAAAGAATGTAGTCAAGCTACACTCTCGATATTTTGTTCGTGCGTATTTGCAGTTGCACCTACATAAATTTAATTCAATGATTCCTAAGTAACGAAACGTGTGACAAGAATCTTTTTCCACGTTGTTATACATTTTCGGCTAATTTGGTCCTTGATATATTAATATATATTAGGGCCTTGAATAATTTCTCACTGCAGATGGCTTTCCCAGAATTGCAGGCGTATAGTTTCAGTTGGTAACACATTTATAAGGAAGTACTGTAAACAAGCTTGAAATTCAGAATATGTCATTTCTCCGAAGTGTAAAAAATTTGTTTTTCATAGCGTTAAACATGCCCGATTTCCTGCCTAAGAAAGTGTATTTATAAACTAATTTATTCAAAAGAAATCTGCATTTCAAGCACACAGAATTCTGGTTGTGTCTTATGGCGAACATACACTGTCGGAAACAACATGCAGAGATTGGTTTAGACGCTTCAAAAAAAAGTTTGAAGACGAAAGATTGGAGGCATTACTTCAAAAAGACACATGCAGACGCAAACTGAACTTGCAAAAAAATTAGGAGTTGATCACCCACCAGTTTCGAAACCTTTGAAAGCATTAGGAATGATTCAAAAGCAAGGGCATTGGGTGCCGGACGAATTGAAGCCGAGAGACGTCGAACGGCGTCTTGTCACGTGTGGACAGCTGCTTCAACGGCAGAACAGTAAAGTTTTTTTTTTTTTTGCATCGTATCATGACTGGCGATGAAAAGTGGATACATTACGATAACCCTAAGCGTAGAAGGTCGTGGGGTAAGACCAGATATACATCAATATCGGTTTAAAAGCGGATATCCATGGTTCAAAGCTTCTGCACTGCATTTGTTTGGGAAGCCCTCTGTAGTTTATTATGAGCTGCTCAAACCGACCGAAACCATCACGGGTGATCGCTATCGACGAAATATGATACATTTGAGCAGAGCATTAAAGAAAAATGGCTGCTATACGAACAGAGACACGACAAAGTGATTTTGCTCCATGAAAACGCTAGGCCGCATGTTGCAAAACGGTTGAAAACCTACTTGGAAACGCTTAAATGGGAACTCCTACCCCACCCGCCCTATTCATCAAACATTGTCCCATCCGATTATCACTTGCTCTGATCGATGGCACAAGGTCTGGCTGAGTAGCACTTTCATTCTTATGAAGATTCCAAAGAAATGTGTCGAGTCGTGGTTAGCCTCAATAAACGTGTCGTTTTTGCGACATGGAATTCAAATTCTGCCAGGAAGATGGGGAAAAGTAATGGCTAGTGTTGGACAATACTTTTAGCGACTTGTTTCTTACTAAATTTTGTAAATAAAACTACTTTTCATGAAAAATCAGCGATAACTTATTAAAGGTCCTAATATATTGATATACAAAAATATTGGCTCCTGAAAAATTAATTTCGGTTGAGCTCTGTTGGTTTGAGGTGTGAGTTTGTAAACAGTGACTATTTAAGCTAATATAGCATGACTCTTCGGCAGAATTGAGTCACTGTCAGACACTGTGAGTTTATCTAAATCTAAAAATAAACACGATAAAATTCACCTTCATCCCTGCCGTGCGCCAAAGCGGACGTCTAGCCACACTGATGAGCTGTGAAACAGCGAAACAGTCTGCCTGTGGATGACATATATATATATATATATATATATATATATATATATATATATATATATATATATATATATATATATATATATATATATACGTATTTATGCAGAATATTTTCATTCAAACTGGTTTGGTTAAATAATTTAAACATACTTTGCCTGTTTAATTTTGTTTTAATCCTTTTCATTCCACAAATGAATTTCGTGGTAACCGTAGATAATTAAATAAGAAAAATAAGAAAATTTTCTTTCAAATGTTTTTTATTTTCCCGAGTAATTTCAGTTTCGTCTAATACCATCTTCAAGGGGTTAAATTGTCTATGTATATGTACTCTATTTCTGTAACTTCAAAACCTTTTTACTCTTAGTTATACTGTGTTTTATCATTCTATAGCAATTTCAAATACACATGTTTGTTTTTAACGAACAGTTTAATGATATATTTCTATGAAGCAGTCATTCTCACCACAATTCTTTATGGGTCAGAATCGTTGACGCCATATAAGACACACATCAATCAATCTGATGCTTTTCATAAACACTCTCTTCGTTCAATTTGAGGTTATAAACTGCAGGACAAAATCTCTAACCTTCATCTTTTCATCAAATGTGTCATCGGTGGTATCGAATTCTTTCTGAGGCAACCACAGTTCAGATGGGTTGGTCATGTCATAAGAATGAGTGATGATCGGATGCCGAAAATCCTCCTGTGTAGCCAACTTTTTCATGGTAAGAGTAATGTAGGGAGTCCTTGGTTACGCTTCAAGGATAAACTTAAAAACAATTTAATTGTTGCAAACACGCCTAAAGAGGAGTTCAAAGTTGCTGTTGAAAACTAGGCAAACTGGAGAAATACCTGCTACCGAGGTCTAACTAACTTTGAAAAGAATCGTCTCAGCCACCTGAGAGAATTAAGAACCAAAAGTAAATTTTGGGCCTATATGACGGTCAACCTTCCAGCATGTGGACTTGTTTGGAAACCCAGTGCAGGATTGATGCCTTATACGAAACATAAACATAAGAACTGAACTGAAAACGACAGGAGAGTCCATCATATATATATATATATATATATATATATATATATATATATATATATATATATATATATATATATATATATATATATATATATATATATATATATGTATATGAAGAAATATACTCTTAAGGTTTGCTATATTTATGGTATAAAGTGCTACATATCAGAGCGCGTTTAAATATAAAAGTGAACATTGAAGTCATCACTAGACAAACTTCGACAACTGTTTTTCTTTGCGGACATTGTTTATTTACATTCAGCCGCTGTTAGCAGACATTACTGACTTAAATAACAACTTCGATTTTCCTATTCGAATCAAGGCCATATTTTCCAAGCTCAACAAATCCGGTCAGTAACCCTTTCCTTACAACATCCTATTGCTCATCTCCCTAGTATAATCAATATTGATTTGGAATAGTTAGACAATCTATTTGGAATTTCAAATCTACAAATCAACGATTCGCCTTTGCTTGGACTATTGCTGCCATATATGGTCTGGAGCCCCTTCTGTTTGTCTCAAGGTTCTTGATAAGATCTAGAAACGGATATGCATTGTAATTTGCCCTGATCTAGCATCTCATCTGCACTTGCTCTCTCACAGATGTGCCGTCGACCCCCCCCCTTTGTCTTTTTTACAAATACTTTCACGGTAGGCTAGCATCTCGCTCTCACCCTTTCACTGGCGAAACAGTTAAAGGTAGCCGTCTCTTCTACTCCAATAGCTTCATGTCTCGCACTTCTCGCCTGTGGAACTCCCTCTTCTTTTCCTGTTTCACTGATAGCTATAATCTCCAACTATTCAAATGTAATGTCAACCGACGTCTCCAGATGCCTTGATCTATCCCCTATCCTTCTCTTCATCATTTCCTCTATCACTCATCTTTGCTCTCGCTCCAAATCTATTTGGCTCCTTGCGTGATAGTGGCTTCTCGCCTTGCTTGGGGTAAAATGCTTAAAAAATTAAAAATCCAGTACATGAACTATGTCAAACTCTTTTTATTAATGTACTCCTTTGTACAATTTCGTACAGAGACTTTTTCAACCACATTTATATCAGCATCATTTTGTACTTGAGATTAATTACTCGAAAATACAGCAATTGTAGCATAAGGCCAACAAGTGATTTGCTAAACGTAGCTTAGACGTGGCACAAGGCCAAAAGAATGTGGCACCCAGAGAGGATCGAACTTATTACCTTAATTGTTCTAGTAAGACAAGCTTGCTAATTATTACACTATGCCGAGGTGACATAATATATCGTTTTGTACTCTTATCTTCATTAACTTTTTCAACTACTACATTTGTATACACGTCATCTTTTGGCAAAAATTGCATTTTGAATTGGTACTATTCTGTTATTACCTTTTCTTTACATGTATTTTTTTGCCAATATTCATTTTCTGAATTTGTATAGATATGAGTTCTTATTCTTGTTCATTTTCTGCAGGGATTTACATCCCCTGCACCATACTGTACATAACACAGGCGCATGAACAAAAATCCTGTCATAGTTGACATTTGTGCATGGAACATTTATTCCTGAAGTTTATTTACAGGAATTCTACATCACGAATTTAATAGTTACATGTACCTTTGTCTTAACCCTTGTGCCGAATGGGATCTTATGTTCATATCTCCTGACCTGTCAATCGTGTTTTCGGTTTAATTCCACCAGAACACTATGACTATATCTTGCATTTTAATTTATTTGGATTGTGAATTTTGTGAATACAATTGCATAAATTTCAGTATCCCCGTTTTTGTTGTCATTTATTTTTTAAATATCTGCTGGCCTCTTGTGACTCATCTTTACTTACGTGCACAGGCCATATCCTACATTGTAACCCCACCCCTCCAGGGAGCCTGCGACATCATTTATATGTATCGATTGTGAGGCTTGGTTTGTTCATTCATCGGCATAGTAACTCTTTCTGATCATTTAATACCGGAAATTTATTTTCTTATGAGCTTTGTTAATATACTTTTGCCAATAATGTATTGCTGGTAAATAATATGTTCTGATAGACGCCTGCCTAGTCTTTTCTTTCGTCCGCTTTTCCACATACCTTAATAGCTCCATATATCTACATGAGACCTTTCGAATATATTATGCATATTTATGCTAATATGATTATACAAAACTGTTGCAAACATGGTGATTTGAATAAGAAAAAAACTTTCCGTTGTCAAGAAACAAGCAGATAAAATTTTATCCAGTGCATCGCCATAGATATTCCGTTATTTGCTTTTATATTTTTAAAACCAGCTTTTCGGCCAATACGTTCTACAAGTTGCCTCTATTGAAGTTTATTCTTTTCAGCAACTATTTTTTTTTACTGTTGTCATAATTGTCATGAAATTTACCTAAACTTTTAGATCGATATATTCTCCGGCTTACATTTTTTTTAATTTCTCGGCTGATAGATTTTTTTGGCTTATTTGCACGATAAGTCTGAGAACAAGGACCTCACATTACCCTGTATATTCGAAGAGATATTAATCTTTCTTCTATTTATTAAAAGATGTTAGATCCAATATATTTTATATGAATTTTATGAATATCTGATATTACGTATTTTTGGCTTTCTCCTAATGTAGGTAGAATTCTGTCTTTAATTATATATACTGGGTGTTCATAAAGTTCGTGTGCACTTTAAAAAATTTATAACTTTATTTGTATTTGCGATAGAAATCATTTTTAAAATAGATTAGAAAGAAGTAAATCTATATTTTTTAAGGTTTTATTGAAATTTTATTTAAGTTTCACATGTCCTCCATCATTAGCAATACAAAGGGTAATACGATTTTGCAGTTCACGGAAAACATTTACCAACTGATTTACAGTAATGCCTGAAATCACATTAGTTATTTAATCTATACTTAAAATTAGGTACATTAAAATTTATAATATTTTTTACAGATTGTTTCTATGGCAAATACAAATAAAGTTATAAGTTTTTTAGAGTGCACACGAACTTCATGGACACACTGTATATATATATATATATATATATATATATATATATATATATATATATATATATATATATATATATATATATATGTGTGTACAAGTGTGTTTACTAATTCTTCGTAGTGAAACAGTGTATGTATTTAGGGGGAATGTACACACACATATATACACGCATGCTGACAGGAACACACGAAAACGGAAATAGATCTAAGGGATCTAAGAACACACAGGGGTTATTAAAACATTAAAAGATAAGACAACCCGATTCATCACTTCTCAAACCAACCTTAATTGTTTTATGACACTTAGCTCAGAACTCTTCACTACCATTTAAAGAAAGACATTGGAATGACCAACACAAAAACAGAGAATGTCTCATATAGAGAAGATGTAACATTGAAAAACATAAAGGAAAAAAAATAATTATTTTTAATAATTATTTTTAATAAATTGTGGAAATCTCCACCCTTTACCTGAAGACGGTCGTATGACCAGAAACACGTGTTGTAAAACTATGTAAAACTATGAAAAATAAAGAATAATATGTTTTTAAAAAACCCACATTACAACCAAAAAAGTTTGCGGTACCTCTCTTCTTTTTAATATACACACTTTTCTCTCGTTGGAAACATTATAACCTCTTCATTTCATTTTATATATATATATATATATATATATATATATATATATATATATATATATATATATAAGTAGCAGTATAACTTTAGGCAAATAAAATGAGAAAGTGGAAATAAATCTGTGTAACCTGTTTCGTCCTCTAAAGAGAAGATGCAGTATGGCCCACCATCAAATGGACGTCGTCACGCTTTCGGCTAATTCTTACATATACTCCGCGTGAAGAGGAACTTTAAGATGGAAAAATGCCTATCGTGTAAAATTCATTGTTGCCAATTGTTTGTAAGGATTCTTTTATATTTTCCTGTCTTGACTCCAGTTTGGAAATTCATTATTTGTGCATAGTTGGGGCGCTAACAATTTTTCCCACCCAGGGTCAAGTTAGACCTGCAAACAAAAGCAATTAAGAGAGAGAGTAGGACGCAGCGCAAAAGCTACCGATCAAATGACCTTGCTGCCGGATGTAGCTGATCAACATACCCAAGATGCTTAACAAATGTCATGGCTTTTTGCTGAAGGTAGTGAAAGTGGATTTATGTGATCTTCTCTACATTCATAGTTGTTTTTCTCATGAATTGGTGGCTATCCGATGTTTTAGATCCCTGTTTACACTGCTGATTATCAAATAGCCGGCAGACTTTTAAACATATTCTTGCAAAATCTTACGATATTTTGGAAACGGTCATTTGTGAGCCCTTCCTAAATAAACTCATTCCTCCGTCCAATCAAACCCAGGAATCTAAAATATTTTCTTAAATTATGAATAATATGCAAAAATGGAAATATGGAATGAAATTATCCCAAAATAAAACTTCATTTCATTCATTATTAATATTTTCAATCCTTTATAACCTTTTGAGGTTGTGGTTGACCCAACATTTCACCGGTGCCACATGCGATTACCTGCAAATGCACTTCTTTCGCCAATTCCCTGTCGCCTTTCTTCGCGAGGTGTATTTCTCAGTCTGGCACTATTAATGATTAGCTTCAAATCCCTTTGTTCATTTGTTATGGAGAGAAACACATTCATTTATAAATACTAGCGTTCATAGAGACGAGGTAAAACAGTTGATATTTTCAAAAAGCATTAGGATAGGACACACCAAAATACAAATAAGAATCTAATAGATAAAGTAATGTGAACAAAATGATATATATATATATATATATATATATATATATATATATATATATATATATATATATATGACAATAGGAAAACACTATTAATTTCTCAAAGAAAAAAAACGAAAGTCCACATTGGACGAAACGCGTCAGCAATTAATAGTGTTTTCCTATTGTCATATATATTTATAAAGATTGTCTTATCTACAGGTTAACTTTGAGAAATTTTCATATATATATACAGTGTAACCCGGATATAAGATACCCGGATATAAAAGAAACCCGGATATAAGAGCGACTTTCTCTGGTCCCAAATTAGCGCCATACTTACCTAAACAAAATAGACCAAACCCGGATATAAGAGAAACCCGGATATAAGAGACTTATTCTCCGGTCCCGACAACTCTCTTATATCCGAGTTACACTATATATATATATATATATATATATATATATATATATATATATGGATAATTCTATATCTACTCAAATATATGAAGAAATATAGTCTTAAGGTGTGCTATATTCATGGGATAAAGTGCTCAATATCAGAGATAGAGCGTGTGTAAATATAAAAGTGAACATTGAAGTCAACACTTAGAGGTGACAGTCTGTTTCATGTTAGACGCACTCGTCGTATATATATATATATATATATATATATATATATATATATATATATATATATATATGTTGTTCTGGATTCCGAGGAAGAATCTTTTTTTCCTTCCCATGTGAGTTAGAATTCCTCGTCGCCAATTTGTTGTGGATTCCGGGATTAATCCGATATCAATGAATAACAAACGCCAGGAATGGATAAGGAAACTAAATGTATTAACGTAATAATACAAACTGGTAATACGGCTTAGTAGATCCAGGAATGCGGGTTAGTAGCAATAATATATATACAGTCTTGGTATTGAAGTATCGCGGTATGACTCCTTACTGAGTCTACGTGCTCGCCAACTGTGACGCTTGCCGCCGTCTCTGTGTGTGACTTATTCTACTACTACTGAACTCTACTACTTCTCTGTCGTTCCGTCTCGACTCCTACCTGACTCTTCCGGTATTCACTGGTAGTAGTATATGTTTACTTTGGGTGAGTCCATTTGTGTGAAAAGGGGAGACGCCTCAATATATATATATATATATATATATATATATATATATATATATAGATAGATAGATAGATAGATAGATAGATAGATAGATGGGGAGAGAGAGACGGAGAGAGGGGCGTACTGAGACAGATAGATAAAATACGGAGATAGATATGAACAGAATGTGATAGATAGGCAGCAAGATAGATAAATAGATACGAACAAAGTGAGATAGATAGATGACTATAGTGAGATAGATATATAGACGGATCTGAACAGACTGTGATAAACTGTAAGATAGGTCAATAGATACGAACAGACTGAGATAGATAGTTACATACATGCATGCATATATATAATGTTAGATAGGCTGATAGATAACAAAATAGTTTTATCGGCTGATATGACTAGAGTCAGATAGAGAGATAGGAAGGAATACATTTACATAGGCTGATAGATATCGCAGGAATGAGATAGACTGAAATACACTAATAGAGGAATAGATATGAACAGTTATCAACAGATCTAGATACACAGAAATTGAGCTTGTCTCACAAAGCCTAGATATATTTAGGCAGCAAGAATACACCGGAACACGCTTTGCTAATTACAATGTACAGATTTTGTGTAAATTTTGACTGAAATTCTCCTCTTTTGAATAAGAGGAAAAATATGTATAAAGTTTCCGAACTTGATGTTTCTTCAAAAATGTATTACGGGTAATATTTTTTTTCTTCGAAAATTTATTGCTAGTAATATTTTATTCTTTTAAAAGTGTACTGCTGGTAATATGTTTTCTCTCAGACATATATTGCTGGTAATAAAAATGCAAAAATGTGTTGCTGGTAATTCTTTCTTTTTTTTCAAAAATGTGTTGCTGGTAATATTTTTTTCACAAACGTATTGCTGGTAATAAAACCTATTTTACACTTTCATAGTGTTTTGACTCCAGTTCTCTGTGTGTGGGGTGGGGGGATAAACTATTTGCCCATAGCTCGGATCCTAACAAGTGCTACCACCGCGTGTCAGGGTGAACCTGGGAACACCAGCAATTAAGAGTTAGTTCCGCGCTTCTCAAAAGCACCTGATCAGAGGCCTTGCTGTTGGATGTAGGTTATCGTCTAACCCAGGATGGTCGTGTCTTGGAGCAGAAGAGATATATAAAAGTACAGTTGTTAATAGGACAGGTAGCTGCCTTTCATCACTACGTTGTCGCTTGTCTCCCTACTGAAACCACAGTATCGGCTGTTCTTGAATCCGAAGGTTACGTATCGTTTCTGCATTTCATCTATAAGCTCAGAGGTGGTTCCGCAAAGCCCTGCTGGAGGCACAGAGTCTGGAACAGTCGGTGTACTGAAAGTCTGTTGTCGCAATCACTGCTAACGATCCCCTGTGGCGTTGATCTCTGTCAGCGGTGAGCTTACGGCGTCGAGCATCCTCGAAGGTGACAGCAACATCATGGATTATGATTCGCCAACGTGGTCGATGTTGACCATGTTCACCGTAGTCTTTGAATATAGAATCCAGCGCTGTACGTAATCTGTTCAATGAAACAACCTTAAAGATTAACACTCACGAGTCAGACACTCTACTGAATCTGACTATATCGCCAATACCACCAGCAGCTGTCCCGTAATACTTAAGTCTTCGATATCAAAGGCTGGCAATGAATATTCTGGAAAAAACATGGACGCCTTTATACACGTTATTGAATATTTTGAGCATTCTGATTGGTTAACACTTCTATTGATGAACTATAAAATGAGTCAGTTCATTTTGGCTGGCTCACTAATACACCAAAGTACCCAAAAAACTCCACCCCGCCTGGCTCGGTAATCTTGTTCATTGGGTTTGAGCTTGCAACCCTGGTATTTTGATTTCACAGTGTCTCTGTACCGCTTCTTTAGACGGTCTGAAACCACGACACACAAATAATTACGGAAGAAGAAATAATCAGAGCTCTTGACTTCTCTACTAACGCAACCGAACTGTCCGTTGATGCGTGTTTTTCGATTTTTGCTCAAGACTTAAACAAAAATAATCAATCGTTGTTAGAATTCCGTAACCACTGGATTCAACCAAATTCCACCCAGTTGTCTAGGCTGCGCAATCTCAAAGACTAATCAGTGTGGACAGCTGTAAGATGAATTTAATGATCTGTATGCAATATCAAACGACTCCTAGTCTCCTAACTTTCATAGAACTGTTATTAGCTAGCTATCTACAACATTGCATATATTACTTTCCGCTTGTTATCCTCATTTCTTGAAAAGTTTATCTGTAGTTTTTTTTTCTCTCTACAAGATGAAAGCTAGTATCGATGAATTGGAATTTCTGCCCATGAAAAGAGCGTATTCATTTGCAACTCTTCATTGATAACGCCAGACCGAGACGCAGAGTGCGACAAATGCGACAGGGAATGCGCGAAATAGTGAGTCTCCAGTAAAACGCATTACCCTGTGTAATTTTCCTCTTTTCAACGGATCATTTTCCCTGTTTCATTTGGCAGGACTTAAGAGCATTCCTTCTGCTGTTCGAGTAATATTTTCCCAAATTAAATGTTTTTGTGCTTTCTTTCTCTATCGCAACCTAATGCATCCCCCCATATATATATATATATATATATATATATATATATATATATATATATATATATATATATACATATATATATATACGATGGAAATGTATATTTTTATCAATACACACTTATATAAAGTTAATGATAGTAATAATAATAATAATGATAAAAAAAAAAATAATAATAGTAATGTGCATGCTTCTGTGGGTAAAGAAATACATGTATATGTGAATATATATCTATATATCACTACAATTCTGTGTTTGGTAAGCTCAGCGTAATTTACAAAATGGCATTGGCTCTCAGGTATTTTATCATGTATGATTAAATTATATATATATATTATATATATATATATACATGTATATATATATGTGTGTGTATATATATATATATATATATATATATATATATATATATATATACATATATATATGTATATATGTGTGTGTATATATATGTATATATATATATATTTATATATACATACATACATATATATATACATATATATATATATATGTATATATGTGTGTGTGTGTGTATATATATATATATATATATACATACATATATATACATATATATATATGTATATATGTGTGTGTGTATATATATATATATATATATATATAAATATATACATACATACATATATATATATATATATATATATATATATATATATATATATATATATATATATATATATATATATGTATATATATATATATATACGTACCCGAAAAAATTATATTCGGTTGTGAACTCTTGGAATATAAGTGCGAATTTGTAAACAATGACTATTACTACTAATATTACCAATTTCTTCCGCTTCTTTTAATCGAGCACTCTCAGTTATTGGCGTGTTTATTCACAGAGTATGTAAAAATTTGCCTTTATTTCAACAGTCCGCCGATGGCTTAGTGTTAAATGTCTGCTGATGAGCTGTGATACAACATAACAGTCTATCTGTGGATGACTCACGCTCTCTCTCTCTCTCTCTCTCTCTCTCTCTCTCTCTCTCTCTCTCTCTCTCTACATACACGCACTGATATATATATATATATATATATATATATATATATATATATATATATATATATATATGATGAAAATGTGGAAAAGACAAAGCAAAATCCGAATATGTGAGTTTACTGGTTTTTTTTTTATTATTTTGTTTTTGTTTTTGTTATTCTGTCGATGTCTGACGTTTCGGTCAAATAGACCTTCTTCAGGACATGTTTAATGGAGACATATTTATATTAGATTTAAGTTAGATGAAGAGACGATATATACAGGACTGGTCAGAAACAGAAAAACTGAAATTCTAAATTCTATATATATATATATTATTGAAACGCGAGAAAAATTTCTGGGCCCACCAGTAGAACATTTATTTTTATATTCGCGTTTTATCTTTTTTTATAACGTTTTACTGACAAAATTTCTTCCAGATATCTCCGAAGACACCCAGCAATTAAACCTTTACGTTGTGCATACAACAGCCATTCTTCGTGGTTGACATGTTGCCTGTGACTTTTTATTTTCCGACAGAAGAATCACTTTCAGAATCAATAATTCAATAGCAGTTCGATACTTCAAATTCGGATTCTGAATTTCGTATGTCGTCGGATTCTCTATTCCCTACCTGCTTCCACCATTTATTAGTTCTGAAATTTAAATCAACCAAAAATATTAGCGAACTTGAATATTTTATGAAATCAATATGTATTAGATAATTAATCAGGCATTCTTCCTATACATCTATTTTATCAAAGAATCTAGAATCTAGACGATTTACTGCTTTTAATTTTTATCATTTTTCTTTTCTAAACTGCGAATGAACTTACGTAAAACTCACTGCTACAGATGTATGAATTTAACTGGTTTGATGAGTTGATAAATATTATATACATAATTAGATCATTGATTCTGTAATCTAATTAGAAAAATAGTCACACAATTTGAAAAACAGTAATTATCAACCATATATCCCCTCCATTTCGCCGTCCTGGGTATTACGATAAACTACATCCGCGTCTTGGGGAAGACGACAAACTACAGCCAACAGCAAAGCTTTGATCAGGAGGTTCCCAGGAGCGTGGAACTATCTCTTAATTGCTGGTGTTCCCAGGTCTACCCTGACTAGGGGTGGTATGATCTGTCAGGTTTTCAGCTATGGGCAAATAATTAATGCCCCCCAAAAGGTCAAAACACTATTAAAGCATAAAAATATGTTTTAATACCAGCAATACCTTATTTTGAAAAAAAATTACCAGGAATATATTTTTGAAAAAAAAAAAAATGCAGCAATGCATTTTTGTAAAAAAAATATTACCAGCAATAGGTTTTTGAAAAAAAAATGTTACCACCAAATCATAAACCCCCCCCCCCCAAAAAAAAACAATACATTTTTGAATGGAAAAAATTACCTGCAATAAAAATGTTGTCGGCAATAAATAACCTAATGAGGTTTTATACCGTAAAACAAACCAAACCAACCCAAACCAAACCTAAAATTCGTTTATCTTGTGGGGGTATAATTTATCAGCGATGTTGACGATAGTTTTTTTGGGTCGCCACGTGATATGGTTGTGGATGTTTTTTTTGGAGTGGGTGTAGGTTGACAATGCTAAATGATGATTCTTGGTGTCCCTGTGCCGTTATATTAAAAGGTGGTTGGTTCCTTTTGCACGTCGGTCATTCCAAATGGTATGGTGACTAGGATGTTTTTTAATATCCGCCGGGTGTCACCAAATTATGTGGGAACACTCACATGATTCTACCAGGGAAGCAACCTCGTGTAAACAGGAATAAAACTTACAAGGAAATAACACTAAAAGCATGTTAAATTTTAAATTAAAATTATATTATTTTACTTATTTTAAATTAAAATTATATTATTTTATTTATTTTAAATTAAAATTATATAATTTTATTTATTTAAAATTAAAATTATATTTTATTTATTTTAAATTAAAATTATATTTTAATTTTAAATTAAAATTATATAATATTGTTTATTTTAAATTAAAATTATTTTTTAATTTTAAATTAAAATTATATAATATTATTTATTTTAAATTAATATTATATAATATTATTTATTTTAAATTAAAATTATATAATATTATTTATTTTAAATTAAAATTATATAGTATTATTTATTTTAAATTAAAATTATATAATTTTATTTATTTTAAATTAAATTTATATAATTTCATTTGCTTTAAATTAATTTTATATAATTTCATTTATTTTAAATTAAAATTATATAATTTTATTAATTTTAAATTAAAGTTTTATAATTTTATATATTTTAAATTAAAATTATATAATTTTTTTATTTAAAATTAAAATTATATTTTATTTATTTTAAATTAAAATTATATTTTATTAATTTTAATTTAAAATTATATAATATTATTTATTTTAAATTAAAATTATATAATATTATTTATTTTAAATTAAATTTATAAAATTTTATTTATTTTAAATTAAATTTATATAATTTCATTTAGTTTAAATTAAATTATAATAATTTCATTCATTTTAAATTAAAATTATATAATTTTATTTATTTAAAATTAAAATTATATTTTATTTATTTTAAATTAAAATTAATAAAATATAACCTGGACCATAACAGTGGAATCGAATCGAGTAGATAGTAGTTCACTCCAAACCAGACTGACAGTCATACTAACACCTTCCACATCTTGTATTAATATTCCGTGTAATATATCTTCGTTATTTCTACTCTTGTGTTCGTGTTGTTCTTCCTTGGTCCTAACCTGGACCATAACACCTCCTAATTAAAAAAAGAACATAATTTTTAAGGAGAAAATTCTTTGGAAGCATAATAAAATCATTATTGCTAACTATAAACGTAAGAATTTTTCTTTGATTCCATTAAAAAAAACTAACTTATCTAATAGAAAGAGCATGTAAACAGCACCAGATTAATAGAATCCCACTTCACTACACCGACTGAGTATACAAAAGTGCATTCATTAGAATGCCTCCTACCAGAGCGGCACACATATACAATTACGACTACACATTACCTGCCGATGCCCGATTAGACATATTAGAATTTTTACATACATATAGAATTATCTGTGGTTTTAATGTACATGATACATCACTGACCAATGAGAAACCGATCCAAACAAAATCCAAAATACCAAGGTTCTCTCTTTTTTATGTTTTGCCTTAGTCTCAATGTCTGACGAAACTTTATTGAAAGTGAAATATGTTAGATTGATAAACGTTTTCTATTTGTTCTTTATCTTGTCACACACAAACACAAACAAATATATATATATATATATATATATATATATATATATATATATATATATATATATATATATATATACAAGTATAGGATTGGTATATAAGGAATAAATTCCAATAACCAACAATTATTATTCTTAAAAGAGTGCTCAATACAGAGTAGAGCAGATATAATGAATTATTGAAATATTATAACAGAAATATGTTATAAAAACACTACAAAAATAGCTATTTTGTTTCAACACCTCCGGTGTCTTCTCAAGTGATGATGTTGAATGTAGAATAAATGGTTTTAAAAGTTTCAAATTAATTAACGATCCTTCGCTAGGGGTAAACGCTGTTACATAAGCTAGAATGACAATTCAAAATACAAGTATATGAGAATTCAAAAAATTTGACAACGAAGCAATGTTATCATAGATATTAAAAGATTTAAGGTATATATATATATATATATATATATATATATATATATATATATATATATATATATGTGTGTGTGTGTGTGTGTGTGTGTGTGTGTGTGTGTAAATGATAGAAATTATTAGAAGGATTTGATAATTATAATTAAGTAATTCATCGAGTCTGAAACCCCAACAGAATGCAGAAAGCACTGGACGGCCTTTTTATCCTATATTTTGGACTCATCAGCAGTGCGCATCCACTACCGAGAATTGAAAAAATTGAGACGGAATTTGGGATCGAGCAGCGCTATATTGAGTCTCATTTGCTATGTCTTCGTCACCGAGGCCCGTTGGAACAGTTGGTATGATGTTTTCTTGACAACCTAACTGGGTGCGCACTGCTGGTGAGTCCCAAAAATATGGCGAAACGGCCGTCCAGTGCTTTCTGCATTCTGTTGAGGTTTCAGACTCGATGAATTACTTAATTATATATATATATATATATATATATATATATATATATATATATATATATATATATATATATATACTTACCGACGATAAAACTTTATTCTAACGGAATTGATTACTTTATTTGATCCATTGTACAGTCGTTCCAAATTATTAATTTCCACACATACGCACGCACACACACACACACACACACACACACACACACACACAAACACGCGCACACATACATATAAAATACTTATTTGAATCACTATCCAATGGATCGAATTACATCGGAATACTGGGAAAAGAAAATTAAAATAAAATTGTTAACACACTATTATGCCGGAATAGTCATTTCACAAGAGACCCTGAAAGAAGACAGCTACACTAGAAGATTAACCTATGGTTCATCCGACCACCGAATGTAGAATTGCGTGACCACACACTTGCATCCGTTATTGCAAGCGTGAGAACTAAAAATGTCGCAGTGATGGTCACAAGAAGACACGTCTCAGAGATTACAAGATACACAATCTCACATCTCGAAAACAGAATGTAAGGTTAATGTATCGATCACTCGGTAATTCGACTTGGCACCAGAGATAAGCTGAGATTAACTGAGGAAATATCGCAGTGAATAAAATTTTTTTGTAATGAAGATTTAAGTTTTGTGTTATCACTTAACCCCCCTCCCCTCTTTCGAAAGGAGAACAAAAAAGAGAAAATAAAATTAGTTAAAGAAAGCACAAAGAGAGATATCAGAAGAGCGCCCTTGCAAACACAATGCAGATAAAGTTATCAGGCTAAACACTGATGAAAGAAAAGACATTTTTCTTACAAACTTTCATGGATCTGAATCGAGGACGAAAAACAAATTCTTATATTTAAAACAAAAAATCAGCAAACGTTCGACCGAATAACTCACAGAATTCAAAAAAATAATCAAATTTCGAAAACATTTGATATACTTCAGTTAATCAATTTTTTTACTTATTTGGTTTTTCCTTCACCAGAAGCAATTTCTGATTGAGCGATGATTGAAAGAATCGATAACATCATGTTCGGTATCGATTACAAATGTAAGAATTTTTGTTAATACTTCAGTTTCTATCTCAGCCAATCGCTAGACCTATTTTGGTTAAATAAATATGCATGCTTGCAAGTAATATAGTCTGAGTGATATTAGTACAACATACCAAGGAAGCTGAAAAACTTACAGAAATAAATATTACTCTTTTTAGACATGGAGACTCAGAAGACTAGTAATAATACGAGACGAAGATTTTTTTATATAGATATTAATATCTGTCTTTTTGCTATCTATCTATCTATCTATCTATCTATCTATCTATCTATCTATCTATCTGTTATGGGGTTATTTCTACAATAGAACTTGTAGTCGGACTAAATGCGTCCTAAATGGGGTAAACGTACAGAAACGTTAGGAACTTGTAAATAAGTGTTACGCAGAGTAATCGAGTTGTGGTCGCTGATAACTACTCCTTCCTCGACTACCTACTGACTCCTACTTATAATAGGTGGGAGAGTCTATTATCTAGACAAGGTGTCTTCCACTATAACACTATCTATCTATCTATCTATCTATCTATCTATCTATCTATCTATCTATCTATCTATCTATTCTACTAAGTTGATATTTATCTGTCTCCGCGAGTGTTTACATGTGTGTCCTTGCAAATTAGCTCAGCAGAACATACTGTTCAGATTCAGCATCATGTGATAGATAAGAAAAAACAAAAGGGAGAGACTGTGATAGATGAATAGACAGACAGATAAATAGATAGAAAGGAAGCGAATGAAATTGATAGATAGATATATAGATAGATAGATAGAGAGATAGAGAGAGAGAGAGAAAGGGAAAAAGGAAGGAAAAACCTGAGACAAACACATAGATACATAGGGGGATACATAGACTGAAAGCAAGAAAAAAAGGAGGAAGGAAAAACCAAAGATAGATAGATAGATAGATAGATTGAAAGGAAGCGAATTAAATTAATAGATAGATACAAAGATAGAAAGAAAGAGAATGACATAGATAGATAGATAGATAGATAGATAGATAGATAGATAGATAGATAGATAGATAGATAGATAGAAAGAAATGGAAGAAGGAAGGAATAACCTGAGATAGATACATAGAGGGATACATGGACTGAAAGCAGAAAAAGGAGGAAGGAAAAACCCAAGAGAGATAGATAGATAGATAGATAGATATGAACAGACTGAGATAATAGATTGGTATGTAAAAATAATATAATGAATGAAGGAATAATTCGAATGAATGCAATCAATAATTTTGTAAGTCAATCAATCGACTTCCCAATGCAGTCCTTGTCCTTCCCTCTATTGAAACGTGATCAAAAATTTATTTATTTAAAAAAAGAATTAAAAAAAAAAAGTCAAATGAAATGTAAAACCGTCTAGGTGTTGTTTTTTTGTTTATTTACACGTCTTTTGAGAGAGGTGTATTTTTTGTAAGCCAGATGGTGTGTGTAAAAAAAAGATCGTGCAATTTTTATGACCCTTTCGGATCAGGAATTTGCCGCCAGAATTGTTTGTCAAACTCTGATTTCTTCTGTGAAATCGTGCAATTTTTATGACCCTTTCGGATCAGGAATAGCCGTCAGAAGCAAAATTTTTGAAGGGCCTTTTTTATATATTGGCCAATGAAAATTAGGATTTCGAGACCCGTAGAAATTCCGGATGACCCCAAGTGGAGCCGACTTTTTCAAATAAAAGAGAGGGCTTTGAGAAACGAAAGCAGAAACGAAAAAAGAACGAAAGGGAGCCGAAGCAGAGATCTGAGACGACACGCAGTTGGCAGACCACTTAACACCCTCTCTCTACTTTGACCAGCAAGTGGGCCATAAATCAGCCTTCAACTACCAAACAAACCAACCTTTTCCAAAACCAATCCGGCCTGCTGTCAACGAAAATTCTTCAAAGGAGGTGGGTGCCTTTTGTGAGTTCTGCTAAATTGGTGGTCTCTTTAAAAAAAACAAAAAAAACTTTATCCCTTTCTTTTTGTATTTTGTAAAGGGTCTAAAACTTTATCCTTTTTTGTATTTTTGTAAAGGGTCTAAAAACTTTATCCCTTTTTTGTATTTTTGTAAAGGATTTAAAACTTTATCCTTTTATATTTTTAAAGGGTCTAAAATTATAAAAAAAAAAACAGAGTTAGACTAAACAATTTCATAGCTTGTTTCTGTGGGTATTTCCTTTCTAGAAACCCCAGGAAAATATTGTTATCCTGCCGTGTTAGGCGCACAGAAGGAAATTTTTGTGCAACCTTTCTTGTCTGTATCTTTTGTGATTATTGTAAAATAATTGTACAATAAATGTTTTTTCCTGTTTTTAAAATTTTACGCAGTGGTTTGTCTTGTATCGTTAACTCGCGCTTACTAACGGCAGCTATCGTTTCTGCTGCCAACTAAATTGTGTCTGGCACAAGGAGTTGGTAGGAGTGAAGAAGAAGAAAAAAAAAGAAACAGAATTTTTACAACGTAAACATCATTGGCTTGAAATAACGAAGAATATTTTTTATTAGATTTTTTCCAATGTGGATCTTATTTGATGCTCTAACCGGAGGCATGATTTATTGTCATCCTTTTCATTCTTCTGGTCAGATCTTCTCATTATTTGGCAAGGTTAGAGTTACGTTTAGTGTTGAGATTATTCTGCTCTCCATGGCATCGTTGCTTGTTTCGTAAATATTTGATTGATAAGAGCAAGAGTCAGAAGATCTTGAAACACAGTGGACAAAAATCAAATATCTATAAAACCGCTGACACCCACACGTAGAATTAAGGAAAACAAATTTCAACTATTATTTACATTATTCGTACAGCTATCCTCACCTTCATTGCAATAATCACAACGTTTCGGTCGTTGTACGCTCCGGCCTACTTCAGGTGACTGGAATTTCGAACCGAAGTATTTATTTCGTCCACCGGGGTAGATTGTTCTAGTTCCACGTGCCATTCCTCTTCCGGATGTCTCAGTTATTACCCATTAAGTCAATTCTCCAAGATTTGGTTCACCACTTCTGTGGCCTGGTATTGAACTCACATAATAATGTATGTTTGAATCTAGTCACTGGATCTAACCAACGTCTTTAACAACTGAGCCATGTGTACAACGGCCGAAATGTTTTGAATAAAGCAAGGAAGATGAGGATAAAAATTCGAATAATGTAAATAATGCAAGTAATCATAATACTTCATCTCAGAGATATAGAGGCCGAAATGTTGTGATTATGGCAATGAAGATAATGATAACGTTCCGAATAATGTAAATAATGCAAGTAATCATAATACCTCATCTCACAGATATAGAGGCCGAAATGTTGTGAATATGGCAATAAAGATGAGGATAACGGTCCGAATAATGTAAATAATATAAGTAATCATAATACCTCATCTCAGAGATATAGAGGCCGAAATGTTGTGAATATGGCAATTAAGATAATGATAACGGTTCGAATATACGCGCCCTGGTTAAGACGATAAAGTACGCCCAACATAAAGGCCTCTGATCAGGAGATTTTGAGGAGCGAGGAACCATCTCTTAATTGCTGATGTTCCCTGGCCCGCCCTGGCCCGGGGTGGTAACACCTGTTAGGGTCCCAGCTATGGGTAAGTAGTTAACAGCGAAACTTAATACCAGCATTATTACCAGCAATATATTTTTAAAAAATATTAGCAGTTATACATTTTGAAAAGAAATTACCAACTATAGATTAAATAAAATTACCAGCAATACATTTTTGAAAAAAAAATTATTACCAACAACAAAAATGTTGTCGACATTAAATAACCCATTGAGGTTGATATGCCTTAAAGTTATTTACCTCACCACCCTGCGAGGCAGGATGTGGCACAAGGCCTTTTTTAATGCGGGGTTATCTCGTCTGGGTTCCTCTCCGCCCGAAGGCAGAGAGTTCGACTAGCTTAGCTAGAGACGAATCTCCAACTAATTGCCGAAGCAAAAAAAAATTTTCTAAGCTTAGCTTTGGCACAAAGCCGAAAGTGTGGGGTACCCAGTGAGGATCGAACTCGCTATTCAGTCGTAATAGATTTAACGCGACAAGCTTGTTAACCATTATACCACGTCGAGGTGCTATTGATATGTCTTAAAACAAAACAAACCTAATCAAACTTAAATATACACTAAATTGTCCATATTACTTAGCCAGTTCGTTCGTTACTTATTTCTGTTCACTTCCAATCTGTGATTTTCTAAATGCTATCATTGTTACCATTTTTAAATGACTTTGTGTGAATAGCAAAATGATTTAATTATAAAACAATTAGTACGTCATAAGTACTGCAAAACAACAAATGGAAACTAATTACATTGAGTCAATAGCTTGGTCCCTCGCAAGGAAAGTTGGCTCCCTGTGCCGCGTCAGGAAATTTTTCTCGCCGGAGTCCATCCTTCAAATCTACAAATCAACCATTCGCCCTTGCATGGAGTATTGCTGCCATATATGGTCTGGAGCCCCTTCTGTTTGCCTCGTGGTTCTTGATAAGATCCAGAAACGGATATTCAATGTAATTGGCCCTGATCTGGCATATCGTTTGCAGTCGCGCCGTCGCCTCTCTCTGTATTTTTTACAAATACTTTCATGGTAATTGCTCCGATGAGCTGTTAAATGTAGCCGTCTCTTCTACTCCAATAGCTTCATATCTCGCACTTCTCGCTTGTGGAACTCCATTCCTTATTCCTGTTTCCCCGATAGCTATAATCTCCAACTATTCAAATGTAATGTCAATCGACATCTCCAGTTGCCTTGATCTATCCACTATCCTTCACCTCATCCTTTCCTCTATCACCCCTATCTGCTCTCGCTCCAAATCTTCTGTAGCCCCTTGCGTGCTAGTGGCTTCCCGCCTTGCTTGGGGTGAAATGCTTTAAAAAAAAAAAAAAAATAACAAAACAGTTATTTTTAAAATCTGATTTGAAAGCTGAATATCGGGACTAGATATATCCAGGAAGCAAAAACTCTTGAGAAAGCCATAACATACTTTTAGATGTAAACTCTAAAACAAAAAATAGTAAATTAATTCTAGACGCAACTCCCTAATATTGAATCTCTGTTCTACTTCAGTTAGTTAACTCATAGTTCATAGGGCGTTTCCATAGTAATTTTAACACTTCATAGTGTTAAAATTACTATGGAAAAGCCCTATGAAAGAGACGCTTTTTTCTAACATACCACCTTCTTTCCTACTTGATTCATAATTCACAGCAGTGAAATGCGCCATTTTTCCCATACATACTCATAGAAGGAATGAAATCGTAATTGTAGACACAGTTTCTTAATAATCCACCTTGGTTGGTCGACCCAGAATTCATATCTGTGAAATACGTAATTACTATCCAACATAAGGGATAATCAACTACTTCTTGAGGTTTGATTTGATTTGTGTAACAGCATATCCACACCTCATGTGTTATTTAATGAATAAATTTAATTTTTATTTGAAGCTTTGAAGTAATAAAAATACGATATATGTTATTCTGTTTTCACAATTGAATACCTGGTAAATGATTCTCCGCTTTTGTGCATATACATGTTTGTGTGGACATGATTACTAGAAGTAGGGATATGTGGGTTTTATGTCGTAGTATTGTTGAAGTTATATTTTGGAATGCAGTTAGATTTTTTAAGAAATTGAAAGATATTTTAAATGAAAGAGTTCTTTCATATTGGTTGCTTGATTATTGGTTTGGTGGTATATCAACACCTCTATGGGTTATTTAATGTCGAAATATAAATATTTTGTACGTAATTTTATGCTTTTAACTACAGATATTTTTTACTTTCATAATGAAGATATATATACATATATATGTATGTATATATATATATATATATATATATATATATATATATATATATATTATATATATATATATATATATATATATATATATATATATATATATATATATATATTCAGCTTAAGACGAGGTTTTTTTCTGAATGTAGTGGTGTTATTTTCCTTGTTGGCTGCCAGCTCGTGTAATTTGATAGTTGTATATTTAGGCAACAATCCTTCGTTTATGCGTGTTTCATTAAAAACGACAGACAAGATACAACGGTTAAGCTTTTTATTTAATTTTTCTTGTGTTCGAACAAGAGCTTTCTTTTCTGGAAAAAGGGTGTGTAAAAACTGTCCAAATGTTTTATATTTCCGCGCGATTTCGGCTATACCTTTAGTCATTATCAAGAATGATTCAATTTTTCAGCTTAAGACGAGGTTTTTCTGAATGTAGTGGTGTTATTTTCCTTGTTGGCTACCGGGTCATATATATATATATATATATATATATATATATATATATATATATATATATATATATATATTATAGACCATAATATGTATTGTTAGCAAGTTTACTATGCAAATTATTTTTATATTATTTAGTGTTGCATTAATTGTCATTTTGCTATAAAAATATATTGGTCATTTTATTATCGAAAAGGACCGTTTATTTTTGTTTGTGGTTCAATGTTTGCCCATAGCTGGGACCGTCAACCAAGGCTACATCACCGGGCCATGTGGAATATATATTGAGGTGGTTCCACCATTCTCAAAAACCTCCAATTTCCGGATGAGAGGTCTTGCTGCCGGAAGTAGTTTACCGTCATTTCTAGACATAGAACTAAACCTGCCTTTCTTTTATTACAAGTTAGTTCAAGTTAAATGAAACAAATCCTTTAGATTTCTTTCAGCGTACAGTCAGATTTAGACCGACTGGATTCACAGGGTGTAATCGATTTCTATTCTTTCCTCAGATTAGGTCATTTGCAGTACAGTAATATGAATCTACGAAGCTCATTCAATAAATAAGGTAAATTTTTCGGTATAAGGACTTCTAATACAGATAGAAGCTTACTCTTTTTTATTTTTTATTTTTATTTTTTGTTTTACTTCTTTTTCACATGGATTTAATTTCTTTTGCAGTTTAAAACAAACTTTGAGAGTTTTGGCGATTAACAAAGATGGCCGACCAAGAAGCATGCTCTAGGATTGAACAGCGGTCAGATATCAAGTTTTAGGTTGCTGAAGGATGCAATCCAGTTGAAATTCATAGGAGAATATCAACTGTGTATGGTGCCACATGTTTCAGCCAAAAAATGTCTACAAGTGGGCTAAATTGTTTAAAGAAGGACGGAGCAGTGTTGAGGATGAAGACAGGCGTGGGAGGCCTACAGAAGTGATCGAATCAGTCAATGACCTCATTCGGTCTGACAGAAGGGTGACAGTGGATGACATTGCAAGGACTTTGAGCTTATCTGTTTGGACAAACGCAGGGGTCATCAGTCAGAAGGAGTCATCTTGCATCATGACAGCAGCCCAAACGGTGCAGACCATCAACGAGCTGGGCTGGGAAGTGCTCCCTCATCCCCCTTACAGCCCAGAATTTCCCCCTTCAGACTTTCACCTGTTTGGTCCCTTGAAAGCGTTCACCAGAGGCACGAATTTTAAAAGTGACGATGAAGTCAAAAGTGTTGTGAGCGACTAGCTGAGACATCAATTCAAAGATTATTACGCTGAGGGAATACGGAAGCTTGTGCACAGATGGGAAAAGTGTGTGACAATCTTGGGAGACTACGTTGAAAAGAAAGTAAGCTTCTATCTGTATTAGAAGTCCTTATACAGAAGAATTCACCTTATTTATTGAATGACCCTCGTATTTTCGGGGTGTATGATGAATTTTGTTTGGCCTTGAAAAATATTGTGTCATGCATGATTGCATCAGGCTTTTATCACGCCCAAGCACTAATATGTCTCGACTTTCGATTAGTTGTCCTACGGTCATTATCTGCGATGGACGTTACTCCAGTGAGCAAATAAAAATACTATAGACTGACCCGGAAACTCTGCTGATTTAAATCCAATCGAGAATCTATGGTCAATCTGCAAGGAAGGACTTCGTGGAATAGGCATACGAATTACCAATATGTTTCAATGGAAAATAGGAACTAAAAGTAAATAATAACGGAATTATTGGTTGCGGTTCCACTAATGTGCACAGGTGTGTATATTTACTCTCCAAATACCAAAATTGAAAAAAAGAATGATACTAATTCTAGAGGTAATATTCTACTATTCAGCATTCGTTCATTATTTACGTCTTAAGTCTTACAAATGAAGCACGTAGCTACTTTACGAACACCTTATTAAAGAAATAGTTATGCACGCCTATGAACAGCATGCTCACAAATTGGTTTCTTTTTTCTTACGATTTTCTAGTGTACTGAATCCACTGTAGCTGTAATAATGAACCACGCTGTGACATGCAAATTGGAAAGACGATAAGTTATTCACGTCAAGGACTCCTCTGCGTATCTCCGGGCCGTGATATTATGTTCCAGTGTTTAATGGAAGGTGGTGTCTGTGTAAGAATAAAAATTAATAGGGGTGTGAAAAAAATGCACCATTAAGCTGGAGACAATGGTCTATAAGGGTATGGCATTTTGGTGACGGTATAATATGAGAGGCGGGAGAATGTTGTAAATTAGAGTGGGGAATGTGGCTTTTAAAATCTTATTTTCCCTCACTTTTATTTCACGTATATAATATATTAATAATTACCATTCTCCGTACCGTGTGCTGATAGTCTAAAGGCAAGAGGCTCCGAATGATGTCAAATTGGTCCTGATTTGATCCCGAGTTGAAGCAATCGCGTGTCTAGCCACACTGAAAAGATGTAAAACAGTCTGCCTGTGGATTACTGTCTCTCTTTCGCTCGCTCTCTTTCTTTCTTTCTTTCTTTCTTTCTCTCTCTATCTATCTATCTATCTATCTATCTATATATATATATGTGTGTGTCTGTCTGTATTTTGGCAGCAATAGTTCTTTCATACACATTTATTTCATTGAATACGACAGACAAGGTGATTTGATTTAAGTTTTTTTATACAATTTCTCATGTGATCTAATAACTCTTTCTTTTCAGGTGATAAATTATACCAAAACTGACCAAATGTTCATGTTTTTCCGAGAGCTTTCGGCTATACATTTAGCCATTTTCAAGGATAAAATATTTTAACTGTTAAATAAGAAAAAATAAATTTGAAAAAATGAAAACATTATATAAATATACACATGCAACAAACTATTTAGTTAGAATATTTGTGTGTGTGCGCGCGCGCGTGTGTGTGTGTACGTGCGTGTGTGCGTAATAAGTTTATGTTTGACGCGTTTCATCCGTGAGGACTTCATCAGTCTGCATTTGTTGCCGTTGCTTTTTGAACGAAGATAATTTCATGCAATCAAACCAAACGCATCTGTTGTTTTTTTCTCTCTTTCTTCCCATAATCTTTGTTTTTTTTTAAATATCCCACATTTTGATAACAAAAAATTTGCCAAGAATGGTGAAACGTAAGAACCATGACATAAATACATTGTGGCTGAAGTAGCCAGCAAAGAAGTTTCTAGACATTTTTCGTCTTAAAGAATTATTTTCTCTTATAAGTAGAGTAGCATTTTTGTGTCAAAATTGTCGTTAGTTACTTTACTGTGAACAACCAATGCATTCTGTGTGGTGTTTTTTTTTTTTTTAATGTCTCATTTGTGTTCATGAAGTCTTCTTGAGGTTTCTTCAGTATATTATTTCTGGCAATCCTTGCAATTGATAGAGTAAATATTGGCTTGTTTTTTTGTTTTGTATTGTCATTTATTATTTTTGATGTAGTTGTGACAAATTTTATGTGGACTTTAGATAAGTTCTTTTCGGTTATAGCTGTGGCTAGAATAATATATCTTTTTGATTCGCAGGGATTGTCAAGGACAGGACATAGCGTCTAATTTCGCGTGACCTTCAATTTTAAACGAAGCCCGCGATCACAATGACTTGTGTCTCCGTGTTGCCGCAATCATCGATTGACTCTAAAATTCTACTCACAAGGTCGGGATCAAACAGCTGTATGGTTTCCAGGCATTTCCCAATGGTTGTCGCATGCTAGGGTCATCTCTCCAGGCAGATAGTATTTAGAAAACATTTCATTCACAAATTGTTCATGGTGAGATACGGGTTTCTATATGCAGAATTCTAGCGTTTCAATAACTCGGCTAGGATAACGATACATGCATACATACATACATGCATACACACACGCACGCGCGCGTGCGCACACACATACACACATATATATATATATACATATATATATATATAGAGAGAGAGAGATAAATAGATAGATAGATAGATATATGCGTATATTTCAGCAGTATGTTTTCATTAATTTTCGTTGTACAGTTTTTTGATATCATTAGTGAAAGACGAGAGAAAATCGCCGTGTTTATACATAGTTGTTTTATTACCAACTACTTTCGACATATCCATGCCATCATCAGGGTATTAGCGGTCATGCTCTGACGTAGCGTTCCTCACTTCATTTGTAAAAATCTCATTTTCAGCGTACAAAACATTTTCTCTCTGAAAATAATGGATACTATAATATTCATTTTATTTTATACAATACCGTTTTGATGACATGAATGTGTCGAAAGTAATTATTAATGAAAAATATCTATAAACACGGCGATTTTATCTCGTCATTCATTAAACCTTTAAGCACTGTGATCCTGAACAACTTTAACCCTCTTCTGCCGGAGGTCCTCAGTTAATATTATTAATATTATTATTTTTGTGATCTTCTCTATGCCAAAGTCATCTGAGGCTGTCAGCATTTCCGTTACAATTCCGTCTGTCCCTGCCGCTTGTTTATGTTCAATTTGGCCAGTGCAAATCGTGGAAACAACTATTCTTCGCACTTACTATTGATACCTCGTGTTAAATATTACAAAACTCGAATCAACGGTCATTTACTGAAATGTTTTGGCTGACTTTAATAGAATACGTAACCATTTCAAAGATCACTGCGCTCTGGTTGGTTATTTTTTTTTGCGGGTGAGGGGATTCTGCGATGCCATAGGGACCGACCCCTCCCCAAACACTGAGAATACCGCCTTTGCGCATCAAATAAAATACGACAAAGGAAAAGGAACGAAAAACACATTTCTTATTTTCCCTGCTCTCTTTATCTAGCAAATAAAAGCCTCAGTTGTAGCCAGAAAGTCCAAGTAAACCTCATTCCACATACGCTAAATACGCTTAAATTTTTTTTATATTATTTACCAATTAACCTAACTGGATTAATACTGCGCTTAAATTTATAACATCTAGTTACCATAGCGAAGAGCTCATCCGAAAAGTTGCGATGAAAAATGAATAAATAAACTGATTTGACAGTTAGTAGCCTAGTTGATTAAACCGTTTCTTCGGGAATTTAGTGACATGACTCAGTGGAACAGGGCGAGCAATAACTGAACAGAAGACAAATTAAGAACGAGACAGGATATCACAGGGCATGAGCGGTGGGTTGTGTACAGTCTACTCCCGTAGACTAAATAACGGTTTCAGTTCGGAAATCGCTGTGGGTTAATCGGATCTTTGTACAACTGATGAAGGCCAGATGATATAAGAACCGAAAGGTATTAAAAACAAACATGTGGACAATAGGCCGTATTCAAATAATGCAGATAGCTGTTATTTTCGACAGAATGAATGTTTTCAAGAATAAAACTTGTGAAACGACAGCGTAGCATGAAGTAGTCATGATACATTAGGAAAAATATCATCATCTTTGTTGTTAATATCGCAAGGTTTTGGTCGCTCTGCCGCCCGACACTCATCAGATTTTTTTAACTTTCAGAAAAATTCGAACTAATCCGTTTATCTAATCGAAACGCATAGATTGTTCTGGCTAAAAAGAGCATTTTAAAGATATTATATATATATATATATATATATATATATATATATATATATATATATATATATATATATATATATATGTGCGTGTGTGTGTGTGTGTGTGTGTGTGTGTGTGTGTGCGTGTGCGTGTGTTTTGTGTGTGTGTGCGTGTGTTTTGTGTGTGTGTGCTTTCCTATGGCCAAAGTTATATATATATATGAAAAATTTCAAAACGACAAACTCGTGTATACGAGACACGGAAGCGGAAGCGAAAATCACATCGCAGCTCGTCATGTCAAATATGACCATGCGAGAGTGAAAACGGAGAAATATTAAGTATGGGATGCCGTTGGTATAAACCTATGGCTTCTGTCACCAATTATAGGCATTTAGGAATATTTGTGGAAATTTCGTAGTTTATTTTATTCAGGTTAGGTTTCAACTGTTTTATGTATATAGCTTGAAGAATTTTTAGTTTTTCATGCAACAAAAACAGATTATCATTATTGCTTCGTCCGTGTGTTGTTTGATATATTGAAATGTAATTGTCATCTTTGATAATGGCTTATGTAAGCCGAAAGCTTAGATTGGATTTAAACATGTATCATTATGGTGATTTCCTTTCGTCTTTCAATGATAATGTAAATTAAGCTTATGAAAGGAACTTACTTGAAATAAATAGACAAAACTTGTCTATATCATTTAATGAAACATGCATCAATAAAAAAATTCTGCCTAAGTCTACACAATATATATATATACACACACACATAGATATATATATATATATATATATATATATATATATATATATATATATATATATATATATATATATACAGCCATTAAGTCACAATTTTGTTAATTGGTATGGACGAATGAGAAAATATAGGAGTTCATCCGTAACGTTAGCATGAAAAATTTAAAACAGCTTGACATGAGAGTTTGTAACGTTGTGGATTAAACCGTTTGGTCGTGTATTTGGTGACATAACTCAGCAGAATCAATGGAACAAAGCGAGCAATAGCTCATCAGAAGATGGACTGAGAACTAGACAAGATATCACAAAATATGAGCAGTGAAATGTGTACAGCTAACCCAGAGATGAAATAAAGGGTTCAGTTCTAAATTTAGTCAGCTCTACTCCAAATAAAATTTATTTCTACAATCCAAAATATATCTCGGTATTAATAACCCACAAAGGGCCATAAAAAAGAAATCAAGTGAAATAAAATTATTATTCGTAAGAAAATTGTCCAGCATCTACTTGCATATTGAAAATGCTTATATTCATTAGTAGTTCGACTTAGTTTTTTGTTGGTAACCAGAATTACTTGCTAGTTAGCACTTTGGCATTTGGAAGGAACTTTCTCGATTCCAATGCGTCTACAAATTTCTATGTGACATCTTTTTTTTGGGGGGGGGGCATTTCACCCGAAGCAAGGCGGGATGCCACGAGCATACAAAGGCGTTACAGAGAGTGGAAGCGAGACTAAAGAGTCATGGTAGAGGAAAGGAGGAAGAGAAGGATAGGGGATAGATCTAGACATGTGGAGATGTCGACTGACATTACATTTGAATAGTTGGAGATTATATCTATCAGCGAAGCAAGTAAAAGGAAGGGAATTCCACCGACGGGAGGTGCGAGGATATGAAACAATTGGAGTAGAAGTGACGGCTACATTTAACAATTTCGACAGTGAAAGGGTGGGACGGAGATGCCAGCCGAGTAGCACGTTTAAATTAATGCAATCTGGGAACTAGAGAAAGTAGCTCGTCGGAGCAGTTGCCGTGAAAGTATTTGTAGAAAAAACAGAGGGAGGCGACGGCACGTCTGTGAGAGAGAGAGACTGTAAACGATATGCCGGATCAGAGCCAACCACATTGCATATCCGTCTCTGGACCTTAAGGCGAACAGCGAGGGCTCCAGACTCTATATTGCAACAGTATTCCATGCAAGGTCAAATGGTTGATTTATAGATTTCAAGGATGGACTCGGGCGAGAAAAACTTTCTGGTGCGACACAGGGAACCAACTTTCCTTGCAGTGGATGAAGCTATTGATTCATGGGATTTCTTCCATCTCAGGTCAGCGGACAGTGTGAGACCAATCAGTCGCAAAGTGGTGCTCTCGAAGAGTTGAGCATCAGACCATTTAATGGGAGGCAAGAATGGTTCCCTGTGGGGAGTAATAGAGAGCAGTTTTATTACAGACATTAAAAATAACCAGCCAATTACTGCCCTAGTCTAGAACCGATTGGAGGTCCTATCTTCCAGCATATTTTATAACTATCTTAAAATAATTACATTTGCGTACTTACGTTTCAATACGTAGCTAGCAACTGTCTCTCTTGGTAAATAATCATGCGCTTTGTCTTCTTACAGTTGACCATTATTCCTTTCATCATGCTTTCTTTTTTCTACATTTTAGGAGTTCTTTCAGTTTTCTTTCTGTGTCAAGTGTAATCTGTGTTAAGACAATCATCTGATAAGACATTCGGGTAGGTTTTCTATTTCACTTCAGATCAACTCGCTGTCTCGGTTGTAAAACAGGTGAGAACAAGAATAATTCATTTTTACTTCTTTTTCTATTTATTTATTTTGGGGTGGAGTGGAGGGTCGTAACCCAAGGATATGCGAGTAATTATCTTGTATGTTAAGCGCCCTGTCTGTTAAAGAGATTGCATTTTAATATGCTATAGACGGATATGAAATCTGGCTAAGGTTATTCTGTTTAATAAGGAACGAAATATATTTGCTCATAATTGTCCATAT